>JARK01001373.1:1284100-1295013 GCA_000688135.1 Ancylostoma ceylanicum
AGGGGGGGGGGGGCACCCTCCCCGAATTTTCGAAATTACTTCAGAAAATAATAAATAAAAATTTCGTGTTTTTATATTTCAATGCTTTACTTTTGTTATTATTTTTAAATAGCTTCTGTTAATTATTTGATATTATAACGAATATTTTTTAAATCATTTTTTCCCCGCTTTTTCCCACGCCCCCCCCCCTCCCTCCCTACCTCCGATCCACTTTTCGCCACTGCTTAGCATGTATGTACCTACAGTTTGGCCCCAAGATAAAACCAGCCAATAGTACCACAGGGTGGCCACGCCCACTCGTGCGCCAGCCAATGACAGCACCGCAGTGTCCCGCCCACCTACTTCTCGCAATTAGCATCAGGAAGGAACTCTAAGGAGAAGTAGGAAGAACCATTGCATCTGGAAGGAACTGTTAAGATAAGTTAGAAGAAACTTCGAAGCTACTGACCAGCGAATAAATGGGCGTGGTCTCGTTATAGTGCTCTTGGCCTACAAATGAATGGGCGGGGCGCTGTCGTGTTGCTATTGGTCTGTTTCTGTAGACCTGAGGAGCGAATTTTGTTACAGTTGTAGGCCATATTACTTTACAAATTTTGCAATTTTACAGTTTCCACATGCTGTTTCCTTTGGAGTAAAATTTTTTTGGGAAGAAAAACTTTGAATGATGAAAGATTAAAGTTTGGGAGTTTCACTATTCCATCCAAAGGAAACATTCATATAAATAAAAAATAAATGAGTAAATAAATAAATAAATAAATAAATAAATAAATAGTTAAGAATTAGCAACTTCTTCTCATTCGGACCGCTAATATCCATTGAATTTGATTTCGTTAAGCTTGTAAAGTCTCGAATAACCTGCAAATTTCCATTTAATTTCTGATGCTCGCTTTTCTTTCGATGACATTTCGAGACAAATTCATTTCGCCTGCTTTTTAGCGCTCGTTAGCAAAATTAAGTTGGCATTTATTAGGAGGTCCTGAGTTTTGTTCCATAATTACGGACCATTTTTTCTAATTTTGACGCTAACGCTGAATTTAAAATGACGCGTAAACCTTATCACATTTCTTGCAGAGTCTGGAAAGTACAGTACTTACATTCTGCCTGTCGACGCTTGAGGAAATAAATATGAGAAAATGCCAATTTTCTTTTTTTTTGAGGTGGCATTCAGCCAAAAGCGAGTTTGTGCTCGCTTTACGTCAGCACGAAAAAAACCTACAGAGAGGCAGGACGACCTTTGGGCGTGGATCGCATGCTAAACGAGGCGACACGCCTCTTTTTACGCGTGGGACGCAATTGCGTCACAATTAGTATTTTATGTGTGTGCCATTTGATCAAAGATGTCTCACTGCCAGCATTCGTTTGCCCCATTTTGTGCCATTGCAGACCTGACCAGGCTGTTGGTCTCACGAGCGTTTTATTTTCATGCAAGAAAAATAGCAGAGAATGAAAACATGACAACAAACGAAAAAAAACAAGGCTAGAAATAAAGTAAAGGGAAATTTATACTAGATGTGTGCGTCAGTCGCGCGTCAGACGCACGTTTTTATTCGCCAGTTTTCTGCTGATTTTCTAGAAAACATTCAATGTATCACGAATGTATTTATATTTTTTACAGTAACCTTTTTATTTGATCTGGTGAATCATATAAATAATGAGAATAGGTACATTGGTAAGTGTTAGGTATGATACCCTAAGCGAAAATGCCGCACGGACGCCAAGAAGGTGCTGACGCGTGCGTTTGACCTGCGATTGAGCTGCGTCAAGGCTGTGACTGGCTTATCTTTCATCCCAAAGACGCACGCGTTTCGAACGCACGCATCTAGTATAAACTGTGCTTAAGAAAACACGGGTGGCTGAAGCGCAGAAAAGTCGGATTTGGAGATGGATATTTACCAAGAATTTTCCTATTATAATTGTAGTTTTACCAGCATCCATCAGTAATTTCAACAAATAAACTATTTTATGCTTTTTTTTTATCGCCATCACAACTTATTTAAGAAGGTCCACCGCTAGTAGCGCGGCATAACGCGCTTAAAAAAACTCAGTTCATTGGTAAATGCAAAAAGGAGAACTCCGGAAAATTGCGTTCTCTGAAAAAATTTTTGGAAAATAAGAGGATATTTATTGAGGAACATTTCACAGACCTGAATGCTAGACAATTTTTTGACGCAAAAACGAAACAAAACGAAACTTCGAAAGAAGCGTGGAATTTTCCAGGAAATTCACTTTTCCTGAGATTCCTAGGTATTAGCCCAAATTTTCTAGGGCAGGCCAGCTAGAACCATCTGCCAGATTACGAGGCGGCACCGTAGCCGAATTAAAATGTGGATGAAGAACCGCTTGCATAGAATTGCTAGCTCGCACTCATTTTCTACCCATTGACGTCCACGCCTTTCATTTAGACCTTTTTGAGATGGAGAAAAACGTCTCTTTTGTTCTGACGCAGCGGGGTTTTGACTTCTGGTGACGTCAGGAAGGGGAAGAATTGAATTTTGTTGCAGGAGATGGTTTTGGAGCATGTATAGGAAGAAAAATGTAGATTCATCCAGGTAGAATCCATAAGAGGAAAGGATTGACCACACAGAAAGGGATTGGATTGGTTAAGAACCAAGAGAATTGGTAAAAAAGCTTTTTTCGAGAGGGGGTTGGGTCAAGTAGACATTCCAATATAGAAATTCAGTTCAGAACTGCCTCAAAAAAGGCGGGGGGGGGGAGAATCCTTGACGCTCAGGAGCGTTTGCAGACTGCCAGGACAGCATGGAACTTTTGCACGTGCGACGAACACCTGTCACGGGCGAGTGACACGCCGAGGTGGTCGGTTTCACGCTTTACTCATGTGTGTCAAGGTCGTTTTGGCAAGCGCTTTCTTAATTTCTCTCTAATCTCTCTTAAAATCACATATCTCTCACTATGCAGCGGTTATGTCTCCTTATGCATCATTTCTCAGGTGAAAAAGTTCAAGTAGAAATCGGGTAATTTCGAGTAGAATTCGGGTAATTATCCATAGAATTCGTTAGAGATTTACTCGAAAAAGTCTAGAATTCTACAGAAAAACACAAGAATTCTCTCGAAAACCTCCAGAAATCTACAGAAACTTCCGGAATTCTTTAGAAATGCTCTAGAATTCTCTGGAAAAGCTCTAGAATTTTATAGAGATTGTCTGGAATTCCATGGAATGCCTCTCGGAACTCGGGGGTCACCCCGGGCCCCCGGGTACGGGAAGTGTGGGCATGGACGTCCTCGGACCACCAAAAAATGGATCTACAACACCGCTTTGCGATGCGCGCTCAACATTTCCGGACGAATGCAAACGAGTTCACCTCGCGCTTATGCCATAGAAGCTGCGCCGTACATTAAGCAGTTGCGCACACTACGCTCAACATGGGAAAATTCTTAAAAATGAAAAAAAAATCCGAAAGTCCCTCAGATCGATAACATCGGCGTTACACGTTAAGATGCTCACGATTCCTATGACTGACGATGTCAAACATACATGGGGACCAGTTCTCGTTTCCCGAAAATCTTTTTTTTTGGAAGGAAGGATGATTTTGAGTGCGGCACGCTTTGCGTGTGAATTGCATGTAATATTTACGGAGATCCGATTTTAAATGTTCTGGGGACCAGTTCACGTTTTGGCCTCAACGACGCGCACGACTGCTGGAAATTGATACTAAAGTAGTAATAGGGATAACATCAACATATTCACAAATATTGCTCACATTTTCCGTTATTATGACGCCAGAAATTGATCGGGGACCAGTTTTCGCGCTGCCGAAACCCCTATTTGTAGTGTTTTTAGAGCCCCGTATCCAAAAAAAATTGTTTCACTATTCAATTTTTCCCCTCTGAGTGTTATTCCTTTGAATTTAAGATCTAATCCAGATTACTTTTCTAAAAATTAGACCGTCTAAAAATTTCGAGTAGAATTCGAGAGGTTTTCTGTAGAGTTCTACTCGAAATTTCCAGACTCTAGTAATTTCGAGTAGAAATCGACTAAATTCTAGACGTTTTCTGGTCTCTAGACTTTTCGAGTAGAATTCTCTAGAAAAGTCTCGATTTCTACTCGAAAAGTCTATTCTCTCGATTTCTACTGGAAATTACTTGAGTTCTACTTGAACTTTTTCACCTGAGTTGAAGCATCGTTGACTTTAAGAAAAAGAATCCACTGACATCATGCCAAGTAGTTACGACATTAGTAAGTAATGCTAAGGCTGCCTCTATCATACCATTCAATTATTTAGTTGCTACAAAAGATTTGTCCGTTTTTTTTTTTCAAATTTTTCTAGAATTCTCCCTGGATGTCGAGTAACAAGCAGATTTGGTAGATTTAGTAACAGAATTGTAGAGGAAATTTTGCCTCTTTCTGCGCTGCAGCTTAAATGACTGCCCATTGACAGAAATTATCTTAAAATTCACAGACACCGCAAAGTTTTCCACTTGTCCTGATATTTATTTTATTCTATAGTTTTAAATTTCATTGCTTGGAACCTCGAAAAACAGTGCTGCGAAAAAAGGCCTTCTCCGGTCAGTTAGCGTATACTGGTCGTATTTGCACGAAGACTATTTTTCTAGTTTCTTGTGCATATTACTTACATATAGTCTTTCTTGAAATAATTGACGGATCGTGTGCGCTACAGTTACCTACGAACGGTCGTAGAGAAAGGGCGGGACCGTCGTCTCTGGTGAAAAAGTTCAAGTAGAAATCGGGTAGTTTCGAGTAGAATTCGGGTAATTATCTATAGAATTCGTTAGAGATTTACTCGAAAAAGTCTAGAATTCTACAGAAAAACACAAGAATTCTCTCGAAAACCTCCAGAATTCTGCAGAAACTTCCGGAATTCTCTAGAAATGCTCTAGAATTCTCTAGAAAAGCTCTAGAATTTTATGGAGATTGTCCGGAATTCCATGGAATGCCTCTCGGAACTCGGGGCCACCCCGGGTCCCCGGGTCCGGGGAGGTGTGGCATGGTCGTCCTCGGACCTGCCACACTACCAAAAATCGGATCTGCAACATCGCTTTGCGATGCGCGTTGAACATTCCCGGACGAATGGTAACGACTTCACTATGAGTGAATTCTCCACCTCGCGCTTATGCCATAGAAGCTGCGCCGTACATTAAGCAGTTGTGCACACTACGCTCAACATGGGAAAATTCTTAAAATTGAAAAAAATCCGAAAGTCCCTCAGATCAATAATATCGGCGTTACACGTTAAGATTCTCACGATTCCTATGACTGACGATGTTAAACATACATGGGGACCAGTTCTCGTTTCCCGAAAATCTTTTTTTTTTGGAAAAAAGGATGATTTTGAGTGCAGCACGCTTTGCGTGTGAATTGCATGTAATATTCACGAAGATCCGATTTTAAATGTTCTGGGGACCAGTTCTCGTTTTGGCCTCAACGACGCGCACGACTGCTGGAAATTGATACTAAAGTAGTAGTAGGGATAACATCAACATATTCACAAAAATTGCCCACATTTTCCGTTATTATGACGCCAGAAATTGATCGGGGACCAGTTTTCGCGCTGCCGAAACCCCTATTTGTAGTGTTTTGAGAGCTCCGTATCCAAAAAAATTGTTTCACTATTCAATTTTTCCTCTCTGAGTGTTATTCCTTTGAATTTAAGATCTAATCCAGATTTCTTTTCTAAAAATTAGACCGTCTAAAAATTTCGAGTAGAATTCGAGAGGTTTTCTGTAGAGTTCTACTCGAAATTTCCAGACTCTAACCGCTCTGGTAATTTCGAGTAGAAATCGACTAATTTCTAGAAATTTCCTGGTTTCTAGACTTTTCGAGTAGAATTCTCTAGAAAAGTCTCGATTTCTACTCGAAAAGTCTATTCTCTCGATTTCTACTGGAAATTACTCGATTTCTACTTGAACTTTTTCACCTGAGGTGATTGCCCGCTGCCTCGGGTGGTGCAGCAGACAACAAGAGTGCCCGCGGCGCGGTCCCGCCCCTTGTCTATGACCGTTTGTAGTTAACTGTATGTGGTCATGGCTCAAGAAGCGCGATGGAACCTAGGCCAAGGATGCCGTGAGAGCATGCTTCAAGTAGGTTCCGCCACACGCCTCAATCATCGATCGTATTTTGAGACTGACTGCAAGTCCTTGGTGTTCTCGCCAGAATAAAGTATTTTAGGGCCAATTCTGAGGTAAACGATGGTAGCTAGTAAATATTTGGCGTACAAAAGTGAGATTCCAGCAAGAAAAGCGCTGGTGGCAGGTAGCCCGGCTTCCAACTAGATGCTATAGGCTTAGAATAAGAAGTAGCTGCGGAATTATGCCGAATAAAGGCAGCAAACTTCGAAAATTGTTTCGCAAAAAGGTTGCGCGTCCATTTTCTTAATGAGGATAGTGACGGGTTATGCGTCAATTTGGCGTATTCATGGGGTATACAGTGCTGCAAATGTAACTGATGTTTTATTCGGACTCTTCTTCACTGTGCATACTCCGGATAAACGGCCAAAATAAGTACAGGTTTTGTTAATTGAGCGATTATAAAGTTTGTATGCGCAATGGTGATGAAGCGTCTGGATTATTTGATGCCAACGTTTTTTTTTTCAGACTTCCATTAAACTGAATAACTTTTAGTGGGTGATGAGAGGGTCTGCAGTTCTCCCAGAGGTGAAAATGAAATATAAGCAATGAAGAGACAGGAATAAAAATAGTAAGTCATAACAGTAATAAAAGGTATAGGAAAAGAAGATGAGGGTTTAAACTGATCATTTCACTTTTTGTAGTGCACGCCGCGTTCCATTACTGTACATTTTATAGAATGTGGGCCAGTACATTGACCTTGCAGTGGCAGCCATTGTACAAGTCAAGGTTCCATACTCCTAGGACCAGGGCACATGATTGGAAGGATGGGTAGTTTCATTTCCTCTGGTATGATTACCCAAGAGGAGCGGCAGGGTATGGACTGGGCCAGAATACATCATTAAGGTTACCCAGGGTACTTGTTAACGCCCATTAGTTTACTCATCTTTCACACGGGCATCAACACCTTTACCCTGAGTAATGATGTAATCTGGGTTAGGTGCATCATTGAGATTACCCAGGAAGCGTGAGGACAGTCTTATTACCGATAGGTGAATTCGCGGATGTTAACACGTTATGCATGAGTAATTCCAATAATGCATGCGACTCCTGGGCAACTAGACTGGTCCGAATAGAAGGGAGCTTCGTTAAAAAAGAACCTGAGGTGTAGGAAGAGGTGGCGAAGAAAGGGGATGCATCATTGGAAAGATGGGTAATCCCATATTCATACCTACATATATGCCCATGGGTATTGAAGGGTGTGGGCTGAGTATGGACAACGTTAGGTATAGGTGAATATTTGATGGGTGCCTCGTTAAGGGTAAATCTAGCTACGTTAACGCGTAAACCATGGGTAATCTCACTAGTGCATCTGAACGCTCGAATAATTCTTGACTGGACCGTGACGGAGAAAATACCTTACTCTAAAGGGGGAAGTCAATTAGAGGGGTTTTTCATTCAGGAACATAATGAAAAGGAGACATCGAGCGATTCATTCATTCATTCATTCATTCATTCATTCATTCATTCATTCATTCATTCATTCATTCATTCATTCATTCATATCATTCATTCATTCATTCATTCATTCATTCATTCATTCATTCATTCATTCATTCATTCATTCATCCATTCCTTTCATTCATTCATTCATTCATTCATTCATTCATTCATTCATTTTCATTCATTCATTCACATTCATTCATTCATATCATTCATTCATTCATTCATTCATTCATTCATTCATTCATTCATTCATTCATTCATTCATTCATCCATTCCTTTCATTCATTCATTCATTCATTCATTCATTCATTCATTCATTTTCATTCATTCATTCACATTCATTCATTCAAAATCTCACCTTTTATCTTGCATCTGATTCACTGGCAGCTGTTTTACCCCTCGAGCTTTTGCATGTGGTATGGCGGAAATTCCATTACTAGTCAGGAACAATGAGCTATTTGATGGGATGTGCCGGATTCACTAAGCTGGCTCCACCACATCCGGGAACAGAGCCAGGAATATTAGAAAACAGAGTAGCAACACAAAAGAAAAAAAAGCGGAACTAATGACCTTGCTTTGCGAATCCAGTATGCGTTATGGAGGAAATATGGAAAATCGTGCAGAGATATGATTAAAATGGAGGTAACCTTAGACTCATCGATCCAATCCAGCCATATAACTATCAAGAGCTGCACGGAAAATTAAGGAATAAAGCATAGAAGCGTTGGAAAACCACGATAAGAGTGTGGATCGATCTCCGCAGCAAATATCATCTGAGCAGCTGGTTTAGTTAAGCTGTCTCAGCTGCATTTTCTAGTGGATGTTGGACAGACAACCAGGAAAAATGATACCACTAGTCAAGCCTGGAATTCTAGTCATATTTTCACTGCCAGTGTAAATAGTAAGAAAAACTGCTAGAGATTGGAGACGAGTGAACCATTATCCATTGGCTAGTTCTATTTTTCCCATGCTCTACTACCACTTCCCATAATTTTCTTCTCTCAGAGAAGGCATTGAGAAAGTAATTTTTAAAATTTGGATAGATGGAAAATTATATCCTCTATGGAAGCCTTGGGTTAAATAGGTCAATATTGACAAAAAAAAAACGTATTAGATCGAATACTCTACGTATGATTGTTTGATTCTGAATGAGAGGAAAATTAGAGTGTTCAGGAAAAGGAGATCCTTACATTTCGGGAGAAAGAAAATAAGGGGTCTAGGTATTCAAAAATGATCTTGGTTGAGGACTTTTTACTGCCAGTGGGGGGAGTGTTCGTTTTTATTTCTTTTTTTTTTGTGCACATTTGGATGCAGATGAACAAATGAACAAAGAAATAAGTAAATAAATAGGTATTGAAATAGTAGGAAAATAGTGGGAACTCCTCCGTGGGTGATTAAACCATGGTGGTCCACAAGTTAAAAAAAATAATGTCAATGTTAACAGTTCGTTGCATGGAAGAGAAAACGCGGAAAATCAGAAATTTCGGGAAGAATCGAAGAGAATCGCTGGTAGTCTTGGTTTTATTTTGTAATACTCTAAACACGTTTTCCTTTTTCAATGGGCAGTTCTGGACGGGGCGTGAGCGATTGGTGAATTCTAGGTTGTTTGGCCCATGACGTAGCTGGCCAACGGTCTCACAGGCCAAAGAGTGCACGCGTGGGAGGGGGATCTTTATTATTGTATGAAATTTTTGTATTGTCGAGCATTCTTCTCATTCTAGGCAGATTGGTGCGTAAACATCCATAGTCTGAACAACATTTTGAAAAAAAGAGCCTGAAAAGACAAGGGCCTCAAGAGTGATCGTAATTAATCTTCCTTTATTCCTTTTCTGGGACTTATTACAGTAGTATCCTAAACAGTAGTATCCTAATCTGCATGGTTTATATAAAAGTTCTGTGGCGAAATCCATCTCCGATGACGAGTTTGTGGAGAAAAAAAAACAAGGATGAGATTAATGGTGCGAGGAAGTGTAATCTGAAATCGAGGAAAATGTTAGAAACCAGCAACAGGAAGCCGTAATGGTCGAAAAATTGAGGACTTGAAAGGGAAAACGCAAAACATCGCACACCTTTGGTTAGGATGCCGTAAGGAAATGTACTGGAAAAAATGAAATAAAAACATTTCTTCATGAAATACTACCAGCACCTATGTGCAGTGAACTCCAAACGGTTGTAGACAAGTGGCGGGACCGCGGCGCGGGCACTCTGGTTGTCTGCTGCACCGATGAAGTGGGCCTGCTGGGCAGAGACACGAAGGAAAATTGATGCGTCGTGATTTCCCGCTGCCTCGAGAGGTGCAGCAGGCAACCAGAGTGCCCACGCCGCAGTCCCGTCTCTTGTCTATGGCCGTTTGGAATTCACTGTATATAAATGATGGAATCGTGAGAAGCGTGCAAATATGTATTTTTGAAATGAAAATGTCAATGTTGTTGAACAGATTTGTACTTTATGATCAGCTGATTTGTCTATTTACATATTTAACAAACTTAATATTAATATTAATATTAATTGAATTTGACTAAATTATTTCTTTTCGGTCCAGTAAACTAAAGCTTCGAGTAGTCATCTACCTTCGAATCGTAGCCCTGACAACATGATTTGGTCATAAAGTTTGAGTGTAGAGCCTCGTACTTGGAGTGGGCGGAGTGTCCGAAGTCTGTGATTGGCCAATTCCTTTAGCGAGCCAATCACAGAGTTTAATAGCACCACCTCTTTCAGACACAGCGCTCCACATCCGAGGTAAGGTCTCCAATCACCTGGTAATCGTTTCCAGTGTGGAATGGACAAAGAAATGCTGCCAGAACTATAAAAAATTCCAGAAGGCGGAAAAAATAGTATAAACGACATTTTTTGGAACTTGCGGCTGTTAAGAAAAATTGTCCGAAGTAATGATAATAGTGTATTTTCAATGGAATATACACGCTTACGGCAGGGATTTTACGCCAAGTTCCAAAAAAAAATGCCGTTTATACTACTGAACAATCATGATAAAAACAAAACCAAAAACGCAAACAACAACAAGAAACCAGCAACAACAAAAACAGTAACTCACTCTAAAGACTTAGATTACTGAAATAGAAATCATGAACTTTGAAAAAGGCTTACGTGCAATTGTCTAAATTTGGGAGAGTGCCAATTTCTTGGCATGTTTTCGTGGTGAGACCCACGTGATCAGCTGTTCCCAGCAGCCACGTTTTTTTTTAGCAAATCGGCAAAAAAACATCCATTGGTGAGTTTATAGTAAGGAAGATGATCAATAGCATAGCACACGATGAGACGCGTACGCATATGACGTACCTATGACGCAGCAGCATTGAAGCGTGTGATAAACTACTGCAATACATATACATAGACGGGGGGGGGGG
>JARK01001373.1:1304334-1334943 GCA_000688135.1 Ancylostoma ceylanicum
GGGGGGCGTGGAAAAAAAATTGGGGTCCCCTCCGTTTTGAGGACCCAGACGGAAAATAAAATTAATAAAAATATTAATTTTGATAACAAATAATAAATAACCAATATTTAAAAAATAATAATAAAAATAAACAAATAAAAATAAACTAATGCAAGATTTTTGTTTGTATTGTAAAGTACTTTCAAAAATTTGGCGACCCATTCTCGGGGAAGGGGGCCCCCCTGCGTCCGCCACTGCTGCCATCCATCAAAAAAGAACTATTTGAGATGTGTTTCGTAGCAACATCCCACCAAGTTTACGCTATGCAAATACCGTGCATGCATCATTCAACCACAGCCGACGTCAGACGGGGGTCGATGTCGGTGGCCTTTCCGCGGCCTCAAAAAGCACGCAGCGCGACCGCGCCGCTCGAGCAGGAATTCTCTCCAAGATGAAAAACAATGGGGTTTTCTTGATAGTTAGTTGGTTTTCTTATTAGTTAACATGAAGTGTGATGAACAACTATCAAGACAATCCATTTTCACCAGTACGGCAACGACTCCAACATGAGCGGCGCGGTCACGCCGCGTGCTCTTCGAGGCCGCGGTAAGGCCACCGCCGTCGACGTCTACTGCACTTAATTCCCATTCTTGAGACTGTACAATTTTTCGTTTTATTTTTTTTTTTCGACCAACGGCTATTACTTGCCATTTTCGAGATTTTCACCTTCGAACATTCTCATTGAAAATCAATCATTTTTTTACTATACTAACTAACTATAATAGTATCATTTCTTTGCTAAATGCATGTAAATATAAACGAAGAAGGTGTGGAAGAATGGATTGAAATTTTTACTTCAAGCTCTTCTATCTGTAGAAACGCACAAAACCCATCATTCCCTGATATCTGCGCCCTCAAAGTGTGGATTAATTAGCCTCTAGGAGATAAATCTATAATGGAATGTGTATGTCGACGTGAGATATCTGTTATACGAGATTATAGGTGTAGGATTGTAGTTGCTGGTGCGAACTTGATTTAGTTGCTCGGTGCAGCATATCCTAAAACACAGTTATTACTTACGAAATTAGCGTCACTGACAGAATCCTCAATGTTACCTAGGATTTGTAACCCGTTTATGGTTATTTATGGTCTTGAGTTCGATGGAATTCAGGTGACATCCATTACGGCATTGTCCGTTGTTGAGGTTTGCGACGCGAATCTGGATTCGTTTACCGGCCGGGGCCTGGAAGAAAAAATTTTTGAGCTGCGGACTGGAGCGGGTGGAGAGGACTAAGCCATATCATCTGAAATAAACAGTACCCAAATGTAGTGGTTGCACTGCATGTAAGTGTCCCTAGGCGTGGTAACGGCAGCATTTCCGAAAGTGAACTGCTTCACTTGCCACTTGGCGGTCGCCGTAAGTCCCATGCCACAACCACCAGGCTGTAAGTAGTAGTTGCTAGTAGAAAAGTAATTTCGATAGGAAAACAACAAAAGTTTGAACTAATGTACAATCTTTTCATTTATGGGAATCATACAAGTTAAAAAGTGGATAAAAGTGGACAGAATTTTCATTTACTCCACGTGGTAATCTGTCTTCATACCTGAACTAAGCCATCAATGCATAGGTAGACAATTACTATTCGGCTCAAGGTCTGTTAAAGATCCATCAGTTTTGGATTTCCGAGAAATTTCTAGGATTTCCGACTACTTTTCTCTGCTATTTCCATTCCCTTGTGTTATGTCATTAAAGAAAGTGGAACTGCAGCGAAACCCTGCCACAGGTTATATTTATGAAGAATTTATAGGTTTCCCGCTGTGCCACCTGTCTAGATCTATACAACAGTCGATTATTTGAAAAATCTGCTCTGACAACTGTGCAGCACGAACGCAGCCCCAACAGCGTAATTTGTTGAGTAGAAACCCTAACAGCATCACCTTCCAGTTGCTACCATCCTCCCCGCAAATGCTGCTCAAGCTTTCCTCCTTATAGCAGCAATTGCCAAAAAATGGCAGAAATCACGGAGAGAATAGCAGCAGGTGGGAAGATATGCTGCTAGATTTTTTATTCGACGCATTGTGTTGTTTGGACTGCGTTCGTAGTGCATATTTGTCAGAGTAGTAGTTGGACCTGAAATAATTAATTGAACCGAAAGTTGTGACTGGTAGTCGATTCATATACAAACACTGCTCTACTGGATACACCACCTTGACCAGTATACAGGGTGGCTGAAAAGTATTGGCGCTTCATTTGGCGCTTCTGTTTTCTCATGTATGAGAGTGAGTTCACTTCTGTCTCATGTGTGGCTGATACATCATGAAATGCTCTTCCTTCTGACCCACAACTCGTTTGGTTTCATGGAGGTATGCAGTAGGGGGCTCACCACGAATTTCTTGTGTGCTCCACGCGCTCTGGGAAAGTCATAACAGGAATACAAGGAAAAATCATATCACTTCTGAAAACGGTTCAGAAGACCATCAAATTACGGAATTATGTAGGAGACACTAACATGAAAGGAACCACGTGTTGTCCCCGTTCAGTGACCACAAGAAGAACTTTTAAGACCATGAAGAAGAGGAACAGTCGAAATGATGAGTCAGTTTGAGCAAGATGTCGAAAAGTCTTGCACTCACACGTTCCTCTATATGGGTTGTCGCAGAAAAGAAATTGAGGCTGCCCAGCTATCGACTGGTCAAGGTGGAAAAGTCAACTGATGGATCATAGGTGGGAAATGCAGAAAAATGTACCAGGTCTTCCTGATGCGCCGCACGAAGATGTGTGAGGAACTGATGAGAAAGTTTTCTCCAGTATAGTTGTCCAGAATTCTCAGAACAGTCTCCACCTTATCCGCTGGAGCTCCGACTCTCGAGAAAAAAAAAGAATCGCCACAGTCTCGTCCTTACAGAGAGCTGTGGTGTTTTTGAGAGGAGTGCTCGCTATTGCGAGGACACATTTGGTTTTCACAGAATAAAATGGTAAAATCGACGCCAAGATCCATCAAGATGACATTCTCAGAAAAATGGTCGTCCAACAAAATTAAAAGATCCCAAACAGCAATCTTGAGCAGGAATATGCTCGGCTCCACAGTACCGAGACATCCGTTGCGTGTTCAGAGTCGGTGTTCCCAGGTTTCTCCAACGGGAATTAATGACGGTCCTGCTGTCTATATTTGAATCCATTGAATCTGTCTAACTGCATACTTGTAAAGGAGAATATAAGGAATAAGTATAACACGTAATCAGGATCTCTAGCACGTGATCTCAGACAAGTTATTTGAAAATAAATGAGGAATACCTGCGGCGCAACGTTTGTTTTGTATAAGCAAATATGAAGGTCTGCATCAAAGTCAAGAAAAGCTTTTCAGGAAACTTTTCGTGAAATTGATTAATCATGTGTTTGTGTACCAGAAGCAATGCCACACTCAAAGTAATTATGGCTGATAGAAGAGAAAACATTGTTTTTTTTTTCGCGCCAATACTTTTCAGCCACCCTGTACATATCGTAAAATTCCGCTTTGCACAGACTAACCCTTTGATTGCACAGTGCTCCACCATATCCGGCGGGACAGACACAAACTGAACAGTTCTTCGGATTCGGTATACCACCATTCTGGCAAACTGCAGAACCAGCCCCACACTTAGCTGAAGTGAGGTTGTATAGTCTATTGGACCTTTTTAGAATAACAAAGTTAGCCAACTGTGGCATTTATAGTGGTCATTGATTGTTTTGATGTCGTAGAAGGAGATTGTTCGGGACCCAATAGTTCGTAGATATGACGCGTCGGTAGGAATAAGAGAATTACCACTAGTTGAAAATCTGAAATGTTGGAACTTCACTTAGACTGAGTTTATGCGCAAACTTTCCCTACTAGGCCTGGGAATGATATCAGACCCGTACTATTGTGATGTGCATTTGTAAGCGTATTTAATGTACTGAGGCAATCACTCACGATTTTGCATCATAATGCATCATACTTCCATATTCGTAAGGATTGTAGTTGATGACATCTTCTGCAGTCATTTTGACGTAGTTGTGTTGCCGGTCTTCTTACAAATTGTCTTTTTTCTTCTTTTCTTTTCGAATTTTACTGCAATTGAGTGCAGTAACAACAAAAGTTTTGAACAGACAAGGTATCTTCCTTCAATTGCTTCACGTGGCTTTTGTGAAGATTCCTTCGTTGTAGACCTTTAGTGGCTAGCTTTCGGAACAACGCCTTTTTCAACATAACCCAGAAATAAACAACAGAGAGGAGCTGCGGGAAGGGCTGATCTCTTGATTAGAGGCATAAATGGCCCTTCGCTCTCGCCCTTCCATGATTGCCTCATTATATGTTTGTTGTCGTAAGAGTGTGGTCGCCATCATCAATCATATATTTCATATCGGTTCAAGAACTGAAGATCAGTTGTATATTTACCCATGAGCCATTTCCTAGCAGGAGTTGCACTCAGATCTAATCACTCAACCTCGTGTGACAGTTGAGCAGTGGGGGACGACCCTTAGCCTTTGTATCGTTATATCCATTAGCACTTTTGCCACAAAAGTTCATGCCGGATCAGCCCCGCCCATTTCTACTACATAAAAGGTGGTTCCGAGTGTATATTGTACTCGTCTGTTCTACTCTGTGCGAGGCCAATAAATCTACGCCCAACTATCGTCCACCCACATCACTTGGTCGCATTCAAATATGTTTAGCTATGCTCACATGTTAGCTAAGCTATCGAAATATGGGTAACAATCATTACCGTGCTTCAAAGTTGAGAAACTTGTTGACTATCTGGCAATTTGTACTGTTATCGTTTTACATGTCTGTAAATTTAAAGTGAGATTACAGTCCACTGTTAACACTAAGGTTTGAAAAAGGCGTTATTGCCGAAAGCTAGCCAGTAATGATCCACGACGAAAGAGTCTCCAGAAAGCCACGGGAAGCAATTGAAGGAAAATCAAGTCATGAAGCTCAGAGACAGAAATATCTTGAGTTATCTGAAGTAGGTATTATACACTCTTCCTCACCGGCACCGAAGTCAGGTCGACTTTGATGAAATTGTCACGGTCGTCTCGCATTTGCATGTGCCACACGCCCAGTGCATGGGTGAATTCGTGCGCGGTTGTGCCAATCTATAACCTTACATTCTTTTTGAAAGAAAAAGAAATAAAAAGGGGAGTGAGATGAAAATAGGCTACCAGTTCGCAACCGTCCCCTATGGAGAGTTGTTGTTCCTGCGGCCACATTCCAACTCCTGAGAAGCAACCGGCCCCGCTGTACACGCGAATTCGGCTTGGAGCTGTTGAATTCTCAACGAATGTGAGGCAAGTGCGGCTTTGGATATAATTCAACGCCGTTTTGACGGTGGTCCGCTTTCGGGCATCTGAAAGTATCCGTGGCAGAGTAAGTATTATATATGGTTCAGCGTATGTGAAGGATTCCCATGTAAGGTTCAGACTTGGACGTTCCAACCAAATTTCAAATCGTTGTGGTGAACTAGGCCAGTGTAAAATGTATGGCATTTCCTCTTCTAGTGAGGTTGCGTTAAGCTTGGGTCAAAGTTAGTATGCCCTCAGCTGTTTTTGATGAGTAAATACGTAGCTCTCCGTGGGATCCCTTGGGAAAGGTGAAAGCGAGGAGACGTAACGAAGTCACGGTTCACTTAGCTAGCGGGTGACTCAACCACAACGGCTACAAGTATACACGGTTCTATATGGATAAATAGAGGGAAAGACAGAGAATAATGGTCTAAGATCATGGAAGTCGATCATCGCGGAATTCATCACCGCTTAATAATCGTCTGAGGTATCTTAGGTACATACGTATGTTAATGTATGAATTCCAAACCTAAAGCAGCGTCAAAGTAGTAGTACACGATGTTATTCGTCCAAAGGCTTGCAGTTTTGTCAACCTGGCGTTTGGCTCGAGTAGCTCCCTGCCCGGCGAGGTTCGTTTCCATACTTTCTAGCTGCGCCCTGTAAATATGGCCCTTTGGGATCTATAATTTTCCAATGTACAGTTCCGTTATAACACTGCCACTCACTCAGACAACTGGATATCTCCCTGGAAAAAGTACTCGGCAACACCTTCCCTTCGATTGAGTTCCTCAATGGACGGATTGTTTGGATCTTCCGGTGCAGGTGGCTCTGTGGTCTGAAACGCCAGTTGTTTTGAGTAGCAGTTAATACAGGTGCTTAAGGGTATGTCCTTACCTCTGCCGCTGGCGCTGGAGCAATTTTGGCATTGCGTCCGTTGCCGAAGAACAGTGCGCCGAGATTCTGCAGTCTCGCTCGCCTCTCTTCAAGGCTTTTCCCTCCGAGGACCTAAAAAGTGGTTCTGCTGTTTGGTTCCTATTTGTGGATTGGTTCCTGTTTGTGGACTGAAACCTTTTTCACCTACATGATCTTCCGGATGCGGAAAATGAAAATAATATGAACATTAGCTATAATATTGAGTAGCTAATAATAATTATTTGAGTACTACTAATAATAAAAATGAACAAAAGTAAACTAATGCGAAGTTTTTGATTATTTTTATGAAGTAATTTCAAAAATCCAGCGACCGCCTCCCCTACTGGCGCTATGTGGCGATAAACGGATATTACCCGAAGCAGTGTCTCCTTCGCCTTCGGTGAAAGTTCAGCTGCGCAGCAGGCAACGATGAGGAGAAAGACGTAGACATAACAGTACCTGAGAGATAACATCCCTGCAAAGTGTCTATTTTATTTAAACTATTTTATTTCGCTGACATTGACAAAAGCAGAGTTTTTCCTACCATGTCCAAAAGTACTGTCCAAAAGGTTAGTTTAAAAGTTGAAACTTTCGTTTTATAGAAGAACTATTATGAAGGGAGAAATTTATAGTAGTGAAAGTTGCCTGGAAATATTGGCTGAGAATCAGATTTTTTGTTCTTATATAGAAAATCTTGCTTTTGTCAACGGTTAAGTGGGGAAAAGTGGGGATATTTGAGCATTTACTGTTGAAGAGACAGATGGCTATAGCTTTGAAAGCTACAAAAAGTTCATTAGACCAGTTGATTCCGGGTTATAAAAGGCAGGCGCGCCCCTCATTAAAATAATGCGAGAGCGAAAAATTTGCGGAGATCAGTGCGACAAAAGGTTATACGATGGAAAGCGCAAAAATCATGTGGCATCCGAGCACGGAATACATTATGAACCCTGCTTGAGCTTTTTAAAGTAACGTTAGCTTCAGATATAACATATGTGCCACTCACCTCACGACTCAAGTGAGGTATCTAGCAGGCTGTATATTAGTGAAATTTTGAAAATCTCGTTAATAGACACCACAGTTACGAGTTATTTGTTCATTTATTTATTTACTTATCTATTTATTTATTTTTTACCAAATGCACTCATGGTGCGCCAACCACAGTTTGAAAAGAAGAAGAAGAAAAAAAAAAAGAAAACGCAATACGGTGAATTGAGTACTATACAGACATAACATTATTTTATCACATTGTTGTGCATGTAAGGGGTTTCAGTTGCAACGGACCGGCATGGGGAATCCTCACTCCGCGCCAGACTATGTTTATACTTCATCACGAGGCGTTGGTGTCGCGGCGACGGCCACAAGAAGCGCGACGCGGCATGTAGCGAATCTAAGCAGGTTTTCATCTGAAACAACCTGAGGAAGAAGGAAACGAACGCAAATCCTATTTCAAACGTCGACGAAATCGCGCTCGTCGCATACTGCCAGCTTGTAGGCGCGGCGTGATTTTGAGCCATCAAGTGATTTTTGAAGGAAAAAGTATAAACAGCTCGCCATAGGGATCCGCGACGCCGTGTCGCTAGAGTAATGAGCAACTATCAGGACACGACATTATTATACGAACGCTTGCACAGAAGAGTTACGGCTTTTGGACGCTTTGTATGTGTGCGACGGTCGCGCTGCGATGAAGTATGAACACACCCTAGGGCGGAGATGTTACTGCGCCGCAACGGTACGCATCGCATGTCTCCGGAACAGCTTCATTGGCAAAAGAAGAACATCCGCAACACCTTTAGACGAAGGTACAACAAACAAAACTGCTTGGAAACCTTGCATTTGCGGAATTTCATCCGTACTGGATATAACTAAGCCCTTAATAACCTATTCACAGCGTGAAGTTGCTTTTTAGGACTTCAGAGCAGGAATCCTTGGGATATTATGCTTAGCTAATCTGTAATAATACCTTAATGTTCTTCTGATTTTAGTAAGTCGACCTTTTGGCAGCCTAATCGCTACGGTCCGCGTGGACTCCCAACCACGTGCTATTAAAATTCGATACTCGACCAGGCGGGGGATTATTCGAGTGCGTTGGGAGTGATGTGTGAGGCCAGTTCAAAAACTATCTGGCGTCTCAAACTGTTCTTTTGATCCCAGAACTTGAAATCCTTTGCACCTTCTTCTTGCCTACATATTTATGCTGTAAGGATGCTTCACAAAATAGATAAAAATTTTGCATCAGGTTGGAGTATTTGAATGCTTTGAATCGTTTCATATAGAAATTGGTATTTTCAACTAATTTCACCCCTGACTGCGGCCGTTTGATCCTGTACTTTACGTACTTTCAGGAGTCACATCTGGTTCGACATGTTGCAGTTTGCTCGTGAATCCACACAATGACGTCACGTACACGGTCATCCAGCGTATGTTAACCAGCTTCAGGTAAGCATTTACTATGTTACGCTGATCCAGTCGTTGTGAAAACACTGTTCATTCAATATATAATAACATGAGCATAATGGCGAAAGTGACTTGATGGGCAGGTTCAAATTACGACGTATGACGTGTGATTTCTAACCAGCTTTCCACTCTTATAAACTAGGATATATTTCTATGAAGAGAAAAAAAATTACTTACAAACTAGTGAAACTAGCAAAATTCAAGTGAATCATCAGATCAACAAGTAGCGATTAAGCAAATTAAATGACTGGCGAACAACACGAGAGCACCGATTTGGCAGTTATACAGTATGCCGGGCAGAGTTTTGTGTGTGTGGGTGTGTGACTGATAAATAGCAGTTAGAATTGGGCACTTAACTGTGAAAATGTACCGTAATTGAAAGATCTGGCAATGCGGCGCGGGCGGGGCGAGCGGGGCGTTTTCTACACATTGGAATGCAATCAGAAGTACTGAGTGAGCTAGTATTGGCAGCGTGACGATGAGCTTAATATGGCTAGGCACAGGGCAAATGCATTTAGAAATAGTTGACTTCCTCGGCGGTGGTCGTCGTGAGCACCTCGTTTCGTCGTCGTTCGGTGCCCGTTCGTGGATCGACGCCCGGCAGGAAGTCGTGCGACTGCGCGACTCGCGTCACGCGGTCGTATGTGGCGCGGCCGGCATCTGATCCCTCGGAATCGGACTCGTACATGGCAGCGTGCTGAGAAACGCATAAATAAATTCGAAAGAAACTGGAAAAAATAGCCCTCTGGCAAAAAATCCAGAATCCCAAGTACTCACCGAGCTCTCCCTCATGTGGCCGGCTCCCATCGCGCTACCCATTCCAACAACGGCAGCACCACCAGCAGCGCCAGCCGACGAAGCGTGACGGAAATGATCCGATGACGTCACCGCGTACTGTTCGGTGTCAGTCTCAAGTGGTCCATGAGATACTGTCTGGAATACCATCATTTTCAGGATCTATTTCCTCTTCCTTAGCCTTCTGTCCCCACCTGACTCTGACTAACAACATTGCCCATCTCATCCCGTACAGTTGTGGTACGGATCTCACGGGTGGTCACATCGGTGGTGACCCGCCGCTCGATCTCTTCCAGAGATCCATCCGATGACATCGAAGCACCGTCGTCCAGGTATGCGCCGAGGACGGCAGCGTTGTCGTGACCCATCATTTCTTCCTAGAGCAGTAAATTACTACTTGTTACCATACCCTGAGGTAAAAAATAGAAGTGACTCACCCCTCCTGCTCCATATCCTGGCTTCAGTTTGGCGCGAGGAATCGTGTAGTAATCGGATCCAAGGATTTCACGACCGCTTGCACTGC
This sequence comes from Ancylostoma ceylanicum, assembly GCA_000688135.1. Lineage (NCBI taxonomy): Eukaryota > Metazoa > Nematoda > Chromadorea > Rhabditida > Ancylostomatidae > Ancylostoma > Ancylostoma ceylanicum. The sequence continues at coordinate 1,314,300 of JARK01001373.1, forward strand.
CTTCACTGACGCCACGAGCGCCGAAGCAGCTGAAACACTTGTAGAGGGTTGAATCAAGCAGATTTCTAACTTCTCCGGCTATTAATTCCTAGGATTTGACCTTGAGGCATTCGACAATTAAGGAAATACGCCAGTAATTCTCTAGCTCGGTCTCTGAGCGACGTAACCAAGTTCGAACGCGTTACCGCACAAGCAACTCAAAGAGCCGCAATCTCTGTGTCTGCGTTAGGGAATATTAACCCTTTTCAATTTTGATATCCGAGAGAAACATGCCAGTAATTCATAAAATTGCAAGAAAAAAACTCTATAGATTCATTCCTCACCGGCATCTAGCACAAAGGTACAGGCAGCAGAGCAGCGTGAGCAGAAGGAACAGCAGGGCGAGGATGGTCATCAGAATCAAACCGGCGTTAGATGGAGCAACCTGAAAAGCAGGCAGTAGCGGTTAGGAAGATTTGTGACAGTTTGCAGTAGTCACTCACCTCACAGAATTGCCCTGAATAACCATCGACACAAGAGCAAGTGACGTTATTCGTGACACTGTCATGGATACAGTCGCCATGTCCATTGCACAGACCGCACAACAACGCCGCACAAACTCGTCCCGGCTCAGATGGATTTCCATCGGTGTATCTAAATCCAGAAATGTGGATTTGTAGCAGGAGACCCTCGGGAAAACGCAAAACTTACCCGTCAGGACAGCGGCAATCGTAGCCAAGCTTGGTGTCCGTACAGATGGCAGCCGCACTGCAGTTGTGTAGTCCAAGGGCGCATTCGTTGACGTCACTGTGACGCATGCAAATCGCATCGCCAAGACCGGCCTACAATTACAGTTCTCATGTGCTGTCCAATAAGATTTTGGGTAAAACCAGTAAAATTCAGGGTAGTATCTCTTATTTGGGGGTGGGGAAGATTAAAGTAATAGTATAAATGAATTCGAAGCAGCTACTATCCAAGCTACAAGTGAATTACAGCCTCACCTCTGATAGTCGATCAGACTTCCGTAGATCAACAAAGCCAGCGTTGCAATCGCATTTTGCCTGAATTTCAAAGAAATCAATACCTAACGGGTATGTCTTTGACACTACGTTAAATTTCAAGTATTCGAATTTCATTCGAAATCCAAGGACCCACCTGATCGCCAACATTCTTACAAGTGGAGTTCAATGGGCAGAAGTGAACATCTGAGCAGTAGTCAATGGTGCAGACCGATCCGGGAACGGCTCCTTGAGGAGCAGCGTTGACGTACGGCGCGACGCACTCGCACCTGGAAAGTGAAGTTACGAGTACTTAAATTGGGAATAAGTAATGTCTTGTGGTCTGGAATGGTCTTAGTTCAGCCATAAATCAAGCACAAACTACCTAAGAGACCTAAGAAACGTTATGAGTAGTCTGGAACTGTCTTACTTGTACAAGTAATCCAGATCGATACATCGTGCATCCGGAGAGCACTCGTTCAACTCGGGCTTTTCACATTCGTTCACTCCCACATAAGACAAGCATTGACGTCCAGGATGGGTAGGGTTGAGATCTCGGTAACCGGATGGGCATTCACACCTAGAATGTAATCGGTTAGTTGTAAAGGAAGAATAAATTGAAATAACTCTTCTGTGAAGGTGAAATTACATTCAGGAATCACATGTATCAATGAGATTATCTAGGGTGACCATGTGAACACGACAGAATTATCCATCATTAGCATGGGTGTCACCACGTTTATCCTGGGTAATCTCAATGATACATCAAGGCCCAGATGTCAAAAGACAATGGAAGAAGCTAGCTAACACTTCCAATACTCACTTGTAACCCTTTCCAACGGGCGTGCAGATAGCGTTTGCATGGCAATCGCTCGAATAGCAAGACGAGAACGGATTAGCCTGGTCGGATGAGATGAACAGCTTGGAGGTACCGACCTGAAAAGAGCTAGAATCGTTTCTGGATGCCGGCAGATCCAAGAAATCCATGGGAATGCGTGGAAAATGCCAAACAGAAATATAAATCAACTAAGAGTACGCTTCCACGCATGCGATGCCTTGGCAAGCCACGAAAGAAACCAAAGAATCGTACACTTTTCAAGGATAGAGCGATAACAGGCAATAACAAACCTCATAATTGTTCTTCTTGGTGATGTACTCAACGAGATCCGTGAATACAGTGGATGGTTCGCCTACAGATCCACGCACGAAATGCGATGTGAAATTATAGAGAATTCCATGTATCCATGACTGAAAACGAGTATTAAAAGAACTTAAGGAGGCAATCTCCTGACGTTAATCAATAATTATGGCATAGATCTTTAATGGAATCTCCTTCAAAAGTATAAAATTCCCTTGAAATCGTATAAAACAAAATAGCCACTCTACAGTAACCCACAGTAATCCATAGCAAAAATAGTTACCGCATTTCGCGTCGACGGCTCTTCGATATCATTCACTTCAGCCGTGACGAAACCGCCGCGAAGTGGCGTTTTGTCGTAACTTTCAGCAACTCCCATCTCGAATCTGAGTTTATACTTTTTGCTTCGTTTGCAGCGGAACATGAGCGACAAAATCGATCCTATTAGAACAAGTTTCAATAAAAACAACTAATTCAATAAATTCATTCAAATCCAATGACTTCTGCTACACTCTGGATGGCGTATAGAACCCTGCGCCGCCATCCCCCCCCCCGAAAATGGGTTGCAGAATTTTCGAAATTACTTTACAATATGAATAATCATTATTTTTCAAACAATAATTATTATTTATCATTCAAATTAATAATTTTATTATTTTTACTTTCCGTCCGGATCCCCAAAACGACGGAGACCCCTATTTTTTCCATGCTCCCCCCTCCCGACCACTTTGCGCGTCCGCCGGATAGGCATTGATTTTGGGCGGAGCACTGCTGCTGCCGTTCCTGCATGACCGGCAGGCAATCGATACGTATTAAAATCAATATGTCCGGTAGAAAGCGACGCAGGGTTTGTATTCCACGTAGACTATACCCAGCGCTTGTTTTCATGGACTAGAGCCGCTTTCTTGAGGAAATTAGCGGATAGACATGCTTGGATAGCTCCTTTAGGGAATTCGCTCTTAGCAGGTCGAGAAAAGGCCATCAGGATAAATAAACTATAACTTTGAGAAAAAAACACTTCTTGAGCTGAACCGGTGCATCAACATTAAACTAATATCAGTTGGGGAACCCCAGTAGAAATTTCCACGTCGCTCCCCCGTCAGAACCCAAAAAATCGATAAAATCGATAAATCGATAATGTTCTGCTGACTAACCATTGAAAAGGTGGCATTTCTGTTTACCTTCTCGCGATAAGCTGTGCTAATACACTCACCTCTCCACAAGATCCTTGTGCTCATCATTTCTTGGATTGGCAATGTTGGGAGTGAATTTAATCACTTTGTTTGCATCTTTAATCACGTAAAGTGGCAGGTTGAAGGATTCCACCTTGAATGGCTCAATTTTCTCAAGGAAATCCTAGAAATACAGTAACCACAAAGTACGAACCACTCGGCACGGACTCTTTGCGTCCTTTCGCTTCTGTCCCTTAGGGCATCCACAGAGTTTTCCAGCGATACACTCCTCTCCCAGTGCTTCATTACAGAACGACGTTCCGCATGACGTACCGTACACTTGATCCTCAACCCTGGAACGGTATGCTATGCATTTTAAGTAGGATTACGGTAGCGGGTGCCATGCTTACTTGCAAGGATCCAGTAGGGTGAAGTCGTCGGCAACTTTCAGCTTGTCAATACGTCCTCCGGCTGCGTTGACCTGGAAATATGATAGTTCTTTCACTTTTCTCTTTCAAGCCTAAATATTATCCTATATTTGGTAATTGAATGCCCCTCAATCGCGCTATTAGCGGAAGAGAATTTTGCCTAGGAGGTGCACTATTTGAAGCAAAAAGGGCTACGGCACCATTTTCGACTAAATACAGTACCGGTAAATCATTCCTGCATCACAGAATACCACCTATCTATTCCGCCGCGTCGCGCCACCTCTGCGGCGCGGTAGAGCAACTGGGCGCTGGAGTGGCCGCAATAGATGTATAGATTGTGCTTTTGTTTCCACTTTTAATTCGGATTTGGATTGAAAACAAAAACACAAGCTGAACATCAATAGCGGCAACTCCAGCGCCCAGCTGCCCTACCGCGTCGCATAGGTGCTGCGGAGCGGCAGAAGAGATGAGCGGTGTTCTGTGATGCAAAAGTGAATGACTGGCACTGATTCTAGAAATTTAGAAGGTCTCCTTTGTAAGCAGGTTACGGAAAGCCTGCTTTGTCAAAAAGGCGAACGAGCCCGCATTCTGCTTGCCTTAAAGCGGAACATTTTGAAATTCACTCACTCGTGCTACAAACTGCTGGAAGAGCTTGCATTTGTCCACCTCTTCTGGACCGGACAGCTTCACAGAGCCATTGATGAGAAGTCCACGATCCCAGGTGCTGAAATAAACGGGTATATAGTCTGTTTCAAACGCGATGATGGTTGATTATCCGTGCGTTTTGTCTGTTTTTCTCGCCAATCTCTCAAAAGTCGCACACTTTCTCTCGCTCTCTGGCTTCATGGGCTTTTTTCCAACTAACGTCCCCAATGGAACAGACTATACGCAACCGAAGAAACCAAGAATATCCAAGCTTGACCATCGAGAGAGATTTGGATCCTACCTGTTCTCCACCTTCGGGTTCGTGATGAAGTTAACGTCGGTGGTAACGTAACGTGGTGCCACATCGGTATGGCTGAATACATCACCAAGACCCTGGAAATCCAATTATTACCATATACAAAAGTAGTGAACAACAACAACATTGCCAAGGAAGGAGTTGACCTACCACAACGAATATTTCCAGAAAAAAAAAACGTCAAGATCTCAGATATCTTCTAGGTCTAGGTGCATCATTGAGATTACCCAGGGTAAATGTACTCACATCCGCTTTAACGGGATTAAATTGGGTAAACTCAATGATGCTTGCGGCTCCTAGTCTTTATCCAATTCCTAGCTAAGCTACCCACCTTGACAGCCGTATCAACAATCTGCACATGTTCAGGACTGTTTGGCCTACTATAGTCAGTGGAATACTGTAGCGGTTCTCCATCGAAATCGATAACCCTAACGACAATGGGCACCTGTAATTCGGTTTTTATGCTTCTGCAGCTGGACGTAGACAAAGTGGGCGGAGCTTACCTCAGTCACCGCGACGCATTTCTCTTCAGGGCTGGAACGAGCTTCTCCAGGGCGACAGCCGCACTTAGAGCCACCAATGCAGACCTATTAGGAGAAATTTATTCATCACCACAGCGACTATAGAAAAGTGGGCGTGGCTTACCTCATGAAGGTCAATCCTACAGTGAGTGTTGCCGCATGGGACGAGATTAGGATTCAACGTGGTTTTCTCCGTTTCTTGTGGACGATCAATAACGAGACCTACCTCTTAGAAGATTAGGGTAGGGTATGAGAATAAGGAATGATTCGCTAGTAGTTGTGCAGTAAGACATTTATCGCTTCAAGATTGGTCAAAAAATTCTGGCTTTCTGCTCTGCTATTAACGATCCAGCTATCAAGGTAAAAATCTCACCTATGCAGACTCTTCCAGTCTTTTGTGGATCCGTGTTTTCATCGAAGAAACCAGGCTTGCACTGACAAATATAGCTATCATCAGTGTCGATGCAATCAGCATTATTGTCACAGTCATTGTCCTTGGGGTCAGCGCACTCGTTATATCTAAACAATGAGCTAAATGCCAGATTACTGTAGATTACTGTACTGTAGATTACTGTAGGGTGAATTGCACATACCTGCAAACTCGTCCAGGGCTTTCGGGCATCTCATCCTTGTATGGAGCTTTGCATTTGCATTCATAACCATCGATGGTGTCAATGCATTCGGCTTTCTTGTCACAGTCATTGAGATTCTCAGCCAAGCATTCATTGATGACTGTAATGTTGATGTCAATAGGGTTAGTCGGATCTACCGCAGCACAATGCGCCCCTAAGTTCTGGATTGCAGGAATTTTGGCGACTAGGAGCAGCTAGAATGGAAATTAACTTGCTGCTTCTGTATTTAGGGTCAGATTATCTTTAAACCAATCGCTAAAATGTGCTCAACCGATTGACACGCATGGTGCGACGTCTGGGACCGCGTGCTCAACCGGTTGAGCGCAAATGCATGGTTAGGGGACCGCCCGTGTCCCACGCGGCGCACCATGCCGAGAGTATAAGGTCGCGAATGTGTTAAAAAAGTATCTTTGAAGCCTGTAACGACAGTTATAAAATGCGAATACATTTTAAAAAACTCACTGAATTTGCAATTTGTTCCTGGATTTGACGGATTCTGGTCATGGTAGTCTGGCTTGCACCTGAAAAGAGCCACTTAAGATGGAAACTCATTAAAAATGGAATGAAATTAAAAGTACTCTACGAAATATTGAACCAGTAAAGGTGTCAAATCAAACAGATATGGGGCAGATCCATAAAAAGAAAAGAAGAATGATTCTGAGAACTTGGGTGTGGAGCGCTGTACCTGGAAAGGGCGGTGCGACTGAGCTCTGCAAATGGTCATTTCACCCAATTAGCCAATCACAGAGCCCTTACGCGCCGCCCACTCTGGGTATAGTGCCCCACACCCTGGGAACTTCCTTCTAATTTTTCCATCACTAATTTTTTGCTTACTTGGGCATAATGGTGAGGTAAAAACAGTAAGATTCCAAAATGATTTTGGGAGTTATTTTAAAGATAACCTTAAAACCCAAATTTGAATACTAGGAAAAGCATTACTGCGTAGCACTTCATAGGTCAATCCCAACAGTGAAAGCAAATGAAATCACTTGGACTTACTTGCATTCATAACCCTCCTCCTTGTCAATGCAGTCGGCAAATCGTGAGCAGTTGTTCAAATGAGGCATTAGGCACTCGTTCACGAGCTAAATAGGTAGAGATATATTTAAAAATTATACTTAGAGCCGATTAAATACGCGTGCCACAGATAATTCTTTTTTTCATGTCTTCAAGTACGCGTACAGCATGCATTCGAATGTTCGCTCGGCTAAAAAGCTCATCATTTGGACTTTGAATGGCGCGAATAATCGAATATCGAAGATTTCCCAGTTACTGAACACCTCCAGACTGTTTATACTATCGTCGTAGAGTCGATTATAATAATGTGGTTTATAGAAGAGTGCAAAAAAATCGCCTGTGCGGGAAAGGCATGATGCATAGTATGCAACACATACCCCGAAGCAATTCCTTCCGGGTTTCGCGGGGTCCTTGGAGATGTCGCGACTTCCAATAGGACAGACGCATTCGTAAGAATCTGGAGTGTCCTTGCAAGTGGCAGCTGGATCGCAGTCGTTCAGTGATGAATCCAGGCATTCGTTCACAAGTTCGCGACACTCGCGTCCTGGAAATTACACATGAAGTTAATAAACTTCTACCATTCCTAAAGAAACACCTTATGAGTTTGGTGGATTCGGGGAATTAATAGTTCAAAGTACCTGGCTTGTTCTTATTGGCATCCACATAGCCATCACGGCATTTGCAGGTGTATTTTTCTGGGCCATCAACTTCTTCACAAACAGCAGCAATGTGACAGTCGTGCTTCTTGTCGTCGAGACATACTCGCTCAAGGCATTTACGTCCTACAAATAAGAATACGTAGAAAGTCGTTAGTTTGAGAGTGGGAACGAAAAAAATCCTGAGGACGTCGTCAGAATTTCATTAAGCTGGTAGTTTACAGGCAGTTCAACGGTAATGAAACTCTGAGTAATCTACCATTCTCAGTGAAATTTCCCAAGTTTGAAGAATAGGGACAATGAACTAACCAGTCCTGTGTGGCAGCGGGCTGCGATCCAAGAATCCAGGTTTGCAAACGCATTCATAATCGTTCGTTCCGCGTTCGATGCACTGAGCGTTTTTGTCGCAGTCATGGCGGCCGGACTCACAGATTTGATTCACTGAAAGAAGCCAGTATGAAAACTATAGTGCGTCCCACGAGGGACAATCAACCGAGAGAGATTGGAGAAAAAAAAGAGAATTTGTGTGGCTACGACTTCAAGAAATTACCGAATTAAAAATGTTTGGCTGCATCCTGAAGCGGTTACCGTAGTAAAAAAAAAACATCAAAGCAACGTGTCATTACGACGCGTTGTAATGACAATTGTGAAAGTCCTGCGTCTAGCGCGGGTATGTCAGAGTTGGCGTTTTCTGCACAAATACCTAGCTGTTGTCGCGTACGGGACAGAATGTAGCAGAATGATTCCATTCAAATTAGGATCAAAGCCAGTTCAGTGGCAAGGATTCTGCTGAATTTGATGATTTCATCCAAGAATACTGGAGCCAAAATTGGCTCGAACATGAAGAATACTGTCGAGGGTTCCTTCAACTCGATACTACTACGGAAATAAAAACAATTTCACCACTTCTGAGTGGGCTACGATGGTTTTTCATCTGATGGCCAGTCAGCAGTGTAGGTGCGGCTGCCGTTCCGCTCGTGTGAGCGCGTCGCGGCAAGCCATCACCATTTTGACCCCAGGATGCATAGTGAAGAGATGTACAAGAGGGTTCAGTGGTCCGAACCGGCACGTGCGCACCACACCATCGATCGAGAGTGAGAGCGCCGGTAACCAACGAGCGCGCGCAGGTGGTGCGGTGCGTGCGAACGAGTGCAAATGTTTGGAATCTCCTTTAAATGCACGTTTTCTTGTGAAAATACGAGAAATATCTTACTTTTCCTGCAATCCCTTCCTGGATTCCTCAACTCGTCATGATCGACGTAACCCTCTTTGCACTGGCATTTGTAAGCGTCTCGGGTGTCTGAAATCCAAGGAAGTTAACCATAGCATATGATCCTTGAAATCCATGAAAACATGGATATTCAAGAAAGTCATGAAGTTCCCAATGCGTCAAAATGTCTGGATAGTCAAGTCATATGGTCACAAACCTATGCAAATCGCATGCTCATGGCATGTGTTCGTGGTCTTCGAGGCGCATTCGTCAACAAGGGCGCGACAGTCCAATCCAGCAAAGACGTGGATGTTTGGCGAAACGTCCACAAATCCTTCTTTGCATCTAAGAAATCCATAATTGGATGAGTTCCGATGGAATGAGTAGTTATAGTAGTACCCTCACCTGCACAGGAAGCCATCAGGCAAGTCAATGCAGTCGGCATTTGCCGAGCAGTTGTGGCGATTCTCCTGGCATTCATTGCGAACTGTAAAGTTACGCCAATTAACTGCATATTTCTTGGCAGATCCCTCCGAACGCAAGGTATAGAGGGAAAGTTTTCATACAGTTTCAATAAAGAGCCATAAAACCCACGTTGTGTACAAACCCGTCCGGGCTTCTTCGTCTGATCCGGTGACTTGTCCAAGAATCCGGTGTTACAAGTACAGATGAAGGACTCGTCGGTGTCGGTACATCTGGCATTAGCGTCACAATCATGTGTGCCAGCCGAGCACTCGTCGATCACTGAATTTTATCGTTTGAAGCCCTAACGATTAACGAACCGATGTTTTGTACGGCTTTCCGAGAAAAAAAAAAGCCGGAAGCCCTCTATTTAACTCATATTTAGCTTCGCCGAAGAAGACTAGAGCATTTCAGTCGCAGTCTTTTTATTGAGTATTGGTATGGTCCTTATGCGCAATCGGTAGAAAGTTTTCGAGCGCGGTCCGGCGTCCTCGCTCGGCTGTTCGAGGACGCCGGACCGGTGTTACAAGCGGGACGCGCCGCACACGCGCCGCAGACTCTGCGCGCTTGAAAACTTCCTACTGATTGCGCACAAGGACTATAGCTATTGATCAACACCGTCCCTCTACGGTGGGGGTAATCATTCTACGGAGTCCTCTCACGTGAAACCTAACGAGTCAGGACAGAGAATAATCACCAAGATTCCCTAGTATCCACCGTACATATGCTTGTCAGGAGCTGTTGATGCGTTACCGCGACGCAACTGCACCGCATAGGTGCTGCTTAGTGGAGTAGCTAAGACTAGATTAGGACATCTTTATTTGAAAGTGCGTTTCTTAACGTTAGACGCCATATGCACTCTTTGTTTTTGAACAATGCGGACAAATACATGTATCAAAACGATATGCTTTGGAAAAAAAGAAACTCACAGCAAATCTCAGTGACTGGATGTCTCTTGTAGAATTTGCTGCTGTCACACTGGCAGGTGTATTCTCCACTGGAATAAACGACAATTAGGTACTTCAAGAAGTTGCATACGTTTCCAAAAATGTCAACAACTACAGTCCTTGTCGAGAAGATAGACGGATGGCGCGTGCCGTTCCTTAGCGTTGCGGCTGCAGAATCGCTTCGGGACCTACTCGACTCTCTCACTTGAAGCATGGTGCTGTCACGCAATCCGTCTATTTTTCGACAAGGAGTGCAGATAAGAAGCTGACGAGAACAAAAGTAAAATAGTAATCGAATGCTAATGCACTTTTGCTCATTTTCTACAGCGTAAATAGCAGCACAATTTAAGGTTGCAATTTCGCGCTGGGACCCAAGGCGGCATGAAACCCAGCAAGATGAACGCTTGCTTTATTTTTTTTCCAGTAGATTCGGCTTTTCAATAGTGGTGGCGGTTGAGATTTTGACAAAAATTGAGATTTATCAGTATCGTTGCTTATCAGTAGCCTTACGAGAACAAAGAGTGGTAGGGTTTATGGACTAGTTCAAACAAGTTGCACTTAGTTAATATTGTATTCATTCTGTCTTTTGGGGTTTTTTTACAGGGCATTCATACGATTTTAGGCAACAAAAATGTAAGCATCAGTGGAGACAGCGATTCCACGCAGGACCCAATCGTGTTATGCAGAGTAACCCACATGGAATTATCAACAGTATATCAACCTAAAAGCTCACGAAACCTTGCATGTTTGTAAAAACAACAGTGGCGTTTCTGCTCGGTTTTCTCCCAAACACCACTTTCTTCTTCGAAAAAAAAAACCCTGCTTGGATTTTAAAAGCTCCCGTTTTCTATTTCTCTGCTCCTTTAGGTCGTAGGACCAAATTATAAACTCACTTAGCTCCAGGAAGACACTTCTCCTTCTTCCTAGCGTCACATGAATCTGGAATTGACGGATCGCAGGTGCCAGGGGCCTGGCACTTATCCGACTTAGCGTTTCGCACGAATCCTGCGCTGAAATTTCTAGCTTAGGGAATATTCACGAGTCGGCTCCCCAAGTGTGCAAATGAGGGAACACGGACCTGCACTGGCACACAAATTCTCCACCAGGGCCTCTGATACATTTAGCGTTTGGACCGCAGCTGTTCTGTTGTCCTGGATTGCATTCGTCGTTGGATGCGGAGGTGGTGGCGGGTGGTGTTCCAATCTCTGGAAATTTTTTTTGAAGACGGATCTGCGCTCTCTTAGCCGCAAAGAATGAAGAGTACGCAGACAGCGAGAGATGGGCGCCTGCCCGCTCCCCTGCGGCCGCGTGTCGATCAATCGATGACACACGCTAGGAAGTCAATAGTTCCCGTAAAAAGCGTAATCGACAACGTACTGCACGCTCCAGTATGTGGATCCCTCCATCCAAGATCAGCAGGGCAAGTGCAGCGCCAGTTGCCAAATGGTGTTCGCTCACAAATTTCTGGATCCGGGCAGGAGGTGGCAATTTCCGGATTGCAGACGTCGCCACCGCAGACCTGAATTGGCACAGGTTAAGTAGGTGTCACAAGTTAGTAGCCACTCCACTTCAAATTAGTCCTTTGCTGTATACGCCTCGCGACCGCTACGCAGCACTGACGTGACGCGTTTTCGTTGCGGTTCTGACGTGTTCTGACAGGTACCACATTGATTTTGGCGGGTTTTCTCTCCACCGAAACTTGTTGGAGAACTACGGGAGCATGTCAGAACATGTCAAAATTTGCGAATCAGCGCTGTGAAACTCTTCATTCACCTTAGTGACTGGATGCAAATCGAATCCATCGGGACAACCGCAGGTGTATTTGCCATTCTTCAACATACAAACTTGGTTAAGAGCACGATCGCAGCCGGTGTGCGTGCTTGGATCGCATGGTCCTAAAGAAAACTCGAATTCCAGAAATATTCCTGGAATGGTAGCGACCTATTTCCAGACCTGCAGTTGGTTTAGGAGTTTCCGTCTGTGGACAGGTGACCTTCTGGATGGCGCTTCTCAATCTTGTGTTCAGATCCTCGAAAGCGTTAACGTGGAACGTTCGATCCTTGGCGCCAGTGATCTTAACTAGCTATACCTTTAACTTTTCTTACACCAGTACGGTAACAAAAATGAATGACCAGAAAAGGTTGGAATATCTTCAGAGAAAGAAGTGTTTCCATACTAATGCTGCAGCAGACCCCTAATCAGTCGTCGGATCTACAGTAACCACCTGATCCACGAGAATGGGCGTGGCCAAGCTCTGTGATTGGTTAGTCAAATAAATGGATGAAAAGCAGAGATCGGCAACACCCCGGCTTGGATGCATCATTGAGATTACCCAGGGTAAACGTGTTGACGCCGTGCCAACGATGGGCAAAACTGTGGGGTCTCAACACGGTTACCCTGGGTAATCTCAATGATGCATGCGACTTCCCTTTTTAGGCACAACCCTCCATGTGTCCAGGGCCCTAATGTATCATTGGAAGGATGGGTAATCTCATAGCCATAGGTATTGCGACCCATGGGTAGCTGGATATAGACAAACACACATATGGGTAAGCATGTGGATAGGTGCCAAACAAAGGGTAAATCTGGGCACATCAGCACGCTTACCATGGGTAATCTCATCGGGGCCGCATACATCATTGAGATTATCCAGGGAAAACCTGCTAACCCCACACGCACCTACCCAACATTGACAGAAGCGCTGATATGTTTACCATGGGTAATCTCAATGGTGCGTGCTTTACCAGGTCACAAAGCGTAAACAGTTGAAATACTGGTTTTTTAACATAGTTTTGGAGACTGTCTGGATAAATAGGATCTTGATTTCTTTTCCCTTTTTTCCAATATTTTTCCCTTCTCCAATATTTTTTTTTCTGAAATAACCAATGATTATACGCGAAATCCTCTTTTTCTCTGTTCATACTTAACTTCAACGGCAAGTGCTTCGCCCCTTATTCCATATTACTCAGAATACGCCACATTACTACTACAAATGTTCAAAATTTCGTAGTAAAAAGTTTGTTTTTCTGTAAAACCTCTCCACAGTCAAAATCACCTCTTCCAACTCAGCTTGAAGCACGTGGTTTGTAACTCCAACAGCGAAAAGCTGAATGTTCTGTTTACGGGCGTTGGTGGCTGGGATGGTGACGTTGTCCTGAAAATTTACGGATTGCTAAACTCAAGCTGCTTTTGAAGTAGCACTGAACGAATGGGTGATACAGAAAAGGTGAACTCAGGAATAAAAGCCTGACCCACCTGACTCCTTCCGTCAGTGATAACAATACAGACTCGAGCGACACGCTGCGACAACGGGCGAGCACCACGTCGCTCACTGAACGCCTCGGTGGCGACGTGTTCGATGGCGGCTCCGGTGCGGGTGAGACCAGTGAGATAACTGAAGTAGCACTATCATTCGCCGTTATTCGTATATTTACTGTTAATTTACTTATTTTTTGTGGTTGGTACAGGGCAATTCATACTGAATGCGTGCGTTCGACGCGCGTGCGTCTACATGATGAAGGATAGGCGTGATCGCAGTTCTGATGCACCTCAGACATAGCCTCAGAGTGCACCTCAGACATAGCCTCAGAGTGAGCTCTAAACGGCCGTAAACAAGGAGCGCGACGTTCTTGGGCAGAGACACAGGGGCTCTTCATGTTGGCTCTGGTTGTCTGCTGCGGAGTGGCACTCTGGTTCTCTGCTGCTGGCAGAAGCAGACACCTAGAGCCATGCACAGCCCCTTTGTCTCAGCCCAAGAACGCCGCGCCGCGGTCCCACCCATTGTCTACGGCCGTTTGGAGTTCACTGTTCATGGACCTACACGTATAGTCCTTCTACGCAATCGGTAGAAAGTTTTCGAGCGCGCAGAGCTGCGGAGCGTGTGTGACGCGTCCCGCTTGTAACAGCGGTCCGGCATCCTCGCTCATCTTTTTCGTGTGTTTTTTTTTGTTTTTGTCCCGTAGAGAGCTGCTTGTCTCGAGTAGTCGCTACAAACGCTCATCTGAGCCTGATCCTGACGAACGGCGTCCTCGAACAGCTGAGCGAGGACGCCGGACCGCTCTTACAAGCGGGACGCGCCGCGCACACGCCGCAGGCTCTGCGCGCTCGAAAACTTCCTATCGATTGCGCCTGGGGACTACATGAGGCAATTTATACTATGTAGGTGCGTACATCGGTCGCGCGTCAGACGCACGCATCAATCTGCAGTTGATTTTCCACGAAGACTGGTCAATGCGACATGTGCATCCTCAGTGAAAAGAATGCGAGGCGTCCACAAGGACGCAAGCGCGAACGTCTGCGTTGCGTTAGGACTACGACTATGCCCATCCTTCATACTCTTCCATACTATAAATTGCCCTTATCACCTTTTTCTTAATGTTTTGGCTCGATATGTACGAAATCCACAAGGTTACGTTAGGCAAAATATTAGTTTCGTGGCTAAAACGAATTCCGGCAACTAATTCCCTTCTTTTTCTCAAGGATTTCTTCAAATACCGTACTCGATTCCCCTGATTGCGTCGTGAAGAGATTTGCTGTCCTTGTAGTCGTCCAAGCCGAATTCATGCCTGGAAATGTTTGAGCGTGATTTCCAGATTTAATGGATATGGCCAGACATTCGAAAAAAAAATGCAAACGACCCCAGTAGATCAGAAATAGCGTTTTTTCCCTATATTACTAGTAAAAATTACCTGATTTGGTCAGAATACTGTACTACTGAGACACGTGTCTTGTCAGGTGCAATATCGAAGAGTTCCGTGAATTCGGCCAGGAACCTCAGCACCTGAACAAATGGATTCTTGTTCGGAACTAGGACTTTAAGAAAATTTTTAAAATTTCTTATTATTCATTTATTTATCTTATAATTTTTTATATTTATTTTTTTAAAATATTTTTACAATTTTTTATATTTATTTTTTTATTCTTTTTTTGATATTATAGATTTTTGAGCGCAGCTTCTCGGAGAGGTCATGACATCAGCAGCTGTCAATACTGTGGTAGCAAAAAAATATATGCTGAAGTGCCTAGTGGGTAATGTTTTCTTGGACTAGGTTTATGCGGATGGGTAGATCAAGATGGTCGATCAATAAAATGTATGGGGTTTTCAACAGTTGTTCATATGACGATGCAATTTGAAATATATTGAGCGCCGACGGAAGAGCGTACATTGCGGACTTGGGAGACACGCTACGCGGCCGCGCCGCTTGTGCCGGAATCGCTGCCGTAATAGCAAATCGCGGTTTTCTTGATAGTTTTTCATCCTATTTGGTGGCACTATAGAAAAAGAACGAATTAACTGTCAAGAAAACCCTATTGGTTGCTACGACTGCGACGATTACATCAAGAGCGGCGCGGCTGCGTCGCGTGCTTCCTGGGTCCGCAAAAAAAGGAATTTTTACCGGCGTTCACTATACTTGGGAACCATTGGGTGAAAATATTGCCTTACGCTCTGTTTTCCAAGATAAGTAGAGCTTTCAGGAGTTTTGCTAAAATTTTATCGATTGAGTTTTTCTTAGAGATATTTCTCACCTCAGTCTGGAAAATGTACGATCCAATCGAACCCGATCCATCGATTAGGAACACCAGATCGGTAGCTTGTACAGGGCTGAAAATAACACCATTCATAGTGCGTTCCGCCAGGAACAATAGTTCGAGAGAAATTAGAGGAAAAAAAAAGAAATTGTGTATCTGCGACCCAAAGAAGTTACCGTAACCCAAAAACACTGCTGCAACGATGGTAGCGTGTTTCGCTACGATGCTTCTTAATGACAATTTTGAAATGTCCTGCGTTTAGCGCAGGAATGTTCGAGTCGTCGATTTATGCAGAGATATGACATCACTCACCAAACAGTGCTGAGCGTGCAAACTCGTCCAGGT
The DNA here is from genome assembly GCA_000688135.1 of Ancylostoma ceylanicum. Taxonomy (NCBI): domain Eukaryota; kingdom Metazoa; phylum Nematoda; class Chromadorea; order Rhabditida; family Ancylostomatidae; genus Ancylostoma; species Ancylostoma ceylanicum. The sequence continues at coordinate 1,330,295 of JARK01001373.1, forward strand.
GCCAGGTTGGCGTTGGACGAGACATCCACGTATCCACCGAAACATTTGCAAGTGTAGCCATCAGGCAGTTGAACACAGTCAGCGTTCTGGTCACACGAGTGGAGCGATGGATCGGTGCACTGATTGGCTCCTGGAATACGGTAGCTAATTACTTACTAGTGAATATACCGATTAGTTACCCATCGTTTATTGATTTTTCGAGACATTAGTTGCAGGCCTAATCAATAACTATACTTACTACACGGCGTTCTATTGCATTAGAGGACCTCATTACGTATGTCCTCATCCACCCGTGCGCAAAAGAAAATGTGATCAAAAAATCAATACAGTCAATAGAAATAAATAATCGATCAATAAATCAATACTTTTGTGCAGGAGGCTTGCCACATTGATCTATTCGAAATGGGAAACCATGTAGGCATGACCTGACCAACCCATGAGCGAAAATAGTGAAAAATCAATAAAATTGATGAGCTAATCGATAATTTTGATTGAATAGTAGGTCGGTACTATACTGAGGAGCTTCACACCCCCTTTGGACTGTTTTCATTGCTTTACCCGTTAGCTGTATTTGTGTTTACACGTTTGTTTACGTATACAAAGAGTAACTTACTTGAAGCAACAAGTAATCGATAAACTAACAAGGCCGTCTCGATCGAAATCCCGCCTCGTTTGAATTTCTTCGAAATCCCGCCCAGTTCGAAATTTTTTCAGCCGTTTTTTAGAGTTGCCCGATGTACCCACATTTCTACACATTTTTAACCTTAATATTTTTAAATCTGTAAAAATTATTTTCTTCTAATTATTTCCAGTTTCAACCTGCACCTGAAAGAATTTTCGCGGTGGTCATCTGGTGATCGCAGTTCGTAGGTTCAAGTGATAAAGGTCGTAGAAGTGGAACCTTGTTGGGACCGTGGTCCCTATACCCCTCCCCCGTGGACAAAACTCTCGCTATGAAATTCCTGGAACACCTTTCCCATTTGGGAACAATGATGACAGCAATGCTTAGACTATTTGACAACAAACTGGGCGTTGCATCATCGTGAGAGAAAAAGGGGCGTGACCGCGCATTCCCGATTGGCGCTTTTGGGCCACCCGTCACGCCCACTTGTTTCAACTCGTATGGCGTCAATCCTGTTACATATGGTGTAGCTGTGCCGGGTGTGCATGACCAGTTCGAACAGGTGACCGTGACGGACGACCCGAACGCACCAGTCAGAGTCGCCTGGCCACGCCCTTTTTACCCTCACGATGGTATACACCCGGTTATTTTGGTGAGCTTTGGAGGCACGTAATGTATGACCCGTAATATAACATGGCTAATTTCTACTTTTTTTGAGGTGTGAAGGAAAAATCAATAAATCAGAGAATTCGCACTGTTTCACCCAACTATTTCCAATGATGGCCTTATTTTTTAATAACTATTTTGAGTAATAAATTCACGAAATTCCTGGATACTGCTTGATTTTACTTGTAAATCTCTGGAGACCTCACCTTGCGAGCATCTTCTTCCCGGCTGTAGGTTGTACCTCGACGATACATCCGTATAGCCCATCTTACACTTGCACATATAGCCCTGTTGCAGGTCAATGCATTCCGCATAGGGTGAGCAGTCAGCTGTTCCATCAGCACACTCGTTGATAACTGCAAAACAAGAAACTCAGAGGAAATTCTGGGAAAAGTTGGAAGATTTCTGGATTTCAGACTCACTCTGTTGGCATTTCCGTCCTGGAAGATGGTACGGATCCGGGGAAACGTCGATGTAACCGGCCTGGAGTGCGAGGATTATGAAGGTACGTCGGACTTTTTTTTATTATTTTCACCGTTGTGCGGGTGAATTCGGCTTTTTTTGAATATTCTTGCCGGGGATTTTTTTTTCTGAATCTTTAAAACTCATTTTTTTCTCTTCCACAGTTTCCAGTGTGAGATTGAGTCTTTTTTTTACAAAATAGATGTAATAACTGGGAAGTCCCCCATGACCCGTAGATTTTCCGAATTAGGTTCTCAGTATACTACTGCAGTAACATGATGTAAAACGTCGGGGAATAGAAAAACAAGTGCCGTCGTCGAAAGTTTTTCTTTGCCTTTACAGTTCTATAACCTACTTTCAAGTAGTAAATCACTTAAACTGCAGTGGTCGAAGACGTTGCGGAAGTGGAACCGACTTACCTTGCACTGGCACTTGAATCCGTCATAGGTGTTCGAGCAGATTGCGTTTCGGTCGCATTCGTTCATGCGTTCGCATTGGGAGAACACTAAATTATTGGTTTTTGCTAGCATTTTCGGTCTTGTTCTGGAGAATTTACACTCAGAACCACTTGAGAAATTTACACAGTTTGTATAACAGCTCATGATAACTTTGCAAAACACCTGGCTTCAAGAGGGATCGAACCTGGGTATGGAGTTCTGATAAGCGAGAGCTTTACCAATATACCAAAGAAGCGGGGGCGTGAATTACGCCAACCCCTGGAATTGCGGAATTAAAAACGTTCGTAGCCCTTTCCACATGATCGTATAGCAAATTTGAGCAGCAGGCTCGATATCAGCATTCCGGACTGCATCTGATGGTATATTTGTTTTCTAGAAATGCCTCTTCAACTCAATATCGTTCATCTTTTTGCTCGCACTTATGTACTACTACTGTAAAATTGACTCCAGAAAATTTAAGAAGGCTAGTTACTGGATCCACAAATATTCTCGGGGAGTATCTGAGCAACTAATACGTTCAAACTGCACGAATTTGCCCAGAAGTACGTCTTATTCAAGAAATCCATGTTTGCATGTGGCACATCTGACGTGCTAATGCACAACTGCTTGTCGTGAGAAAACTCGTCCACGTTGAATTCTTGGGGACAAACCAATCCCAGCCGAGGTGGAGCCACTAAGGTAGAAAACTCAAGCGCCTAGCAACCCTAGGAGGAACACGAAACCACCAACGAACGTGGAATAACAGGCTCATAAACTGCCTTTGAAACGGGAAAACTTTTTGAAATTTAATTCGAAAAAAAAAAAAAACGATTTTTATATTCATTTCTTTCCAATTTTTATTCCAAAAAAGGCCCCGAAACAGTGGAAGCTTTTCAGTGCCCCTGACAAGCAACTTTCTCGCCAGAACTCGTTCTTTCTTCTTCGTACAGCCAATTTTCTTTTTTTTTTTTTCATAGCAATCGATATTTCGAATGCTCGATTATTCGATCTATTCTAAACTCGAATATGTTCGATCGAATATTCGTCACTCACCCTTACACTTGCCGTCCCGTTGCTGAACAGCTCCACGCTTGCACTGGCACACCATTTCACCCTTGGCGTTGAAACGACACTCCTCGTTCGGGCCACACTGCTCCGAACTGCTGCATTGAGGCTGGAATATTTATTTATTTACTTGTTTATATATTTGTTTGTTTACTATGTCAAGCATCACAAAAAATTATTCCTTGATACGATAAGCCAATAGAAATTACCTGTCTGCTAGTCTGTCCATAGTGTTCCGGTGACTTTGGCTTATTACACACTCTTCCTGGATAATGTACGGTATCCGGAGAGGCATCGACGAATCCTGGGCGACACCTGAACGTCGTGCATATGTAACTGTAAATTTTAGTTACTTAGAAGGGAACGCACTTGCACTCGTAGCCCTCGGCTCTGTCGAAACAGTCCGCATTGCAGGAACAGTCCGCTTTTCCAGTGGTGCATTCGTTGACCACCTCGACGCACTGAAACACTCACCATTAGGAGATGAATTTGTGAGGAAGAGCGTTCAAACTGTGGATAAGGATGTGGGCAAGAAAGGACTCAGATGATGATCAAGAAAGGGAAGTGTTAAGAACAGCAGGATGAAAAAAAAAGAAAATGTGAGGAGAGAAGCCGTAATCCTCTGAAGCTCCAGCCAAGGCTTGTAAGGATATCAGAGATGAAAAGAAAAAAGAGATAAAAAAACAAACAGTGTAATTAAACGCACAAAGTAAGGAAGGCGGGAAAGATGAGAGAAGGGAAGAAGGAGCTTGAAGAATCCAAGCTCAGGCGAACAGCCGGGAATCCATGAAGGTTAGATATGGATGGATTGAGAGAAGAGAAGAAACAGAAGTGAAAGGAGGTCGAATGAATTGGTAGCGAAATGGAAAAGAAGAAAAGAAAAATATTGGAAAGACAGGGAGAAATAAATAGAGAAGGGGTAGAATGATAGAGAATAGGAGCGAAATGGAGATGAAGGACGATTCCTTGATGGAATGAGAGAGAAGGAGGGATAGATAGAAAGATGGAAAAGAAAGAAAGAAAAAAAAGAATGAATGAATGAATGAATGAATGAATGAATGAATGAATGAATGAATGAATGAATGAATGAATGAATGGGATGAATGAATGAATGAATGAATGAATGGGATGACTGAATGAACGAATGAATGGGATGAATGAATGAATGAATGGGATGAATGAATGGATGAAAAAAGAAAGAAAAAGAAAGAAAGAAAGAAAGAAAGAAAGGGGGAGGCAGAGAGAGAGAGAGAGAGAGAGAGAGAGAGAGAGAGAGAGAGAGAGGAGCAGTATGGGAAAGAACTCAAATTGAGGTGAGGGAGTGGAATGACAAGAAGCTGATTATAGGGAGGAATGAAAGAAAGAAATAAGACGCAGAAGTGGCGGGGGGGGGGGGG
>JARK01001373.1:1350923-1373022 GCA_000688135.1 Ancylostoma ceylanicum
CGCCTCGTTTTTAGCGATCCAAGCGTTTTCGTAAGCGCCTCGTTTGATGGTTCTTAATTATGTGCAAATCGGGGAAGAACTGGCACAATTCTTCTCGAAAGGAATACTTGTCAGAAGAGCAGTTTGGCCGTCTGTCAATAACAATAATCCTCGAAAAAATCAGGCTTTTTGGAGGATGAAGATGAGTAACTCCTACCGTAACTAGAGAATTACTGACCAAAGCTGCAAATGAGGTTTGGTTTGAAAAAAATCATCCAAATGAAACTTTAAAAAAATCTCCCAAAATATGCTCATGGAGATTATCTAATAAGCTAGCCGCCATTGTCAACATCACTTCAAATTTCACTTCAGTTTTCTTGCCAGGATCTGTATTTTCTTCCAGATTGCTAGTGTAAAGTAATCCTATCGGATCTCTACTGTAACGTTACTGAAGAAAAAGGACATAATATTTATGGAGGAAATGGGATAAAAAAACTTTCGACGTTTCTCATCGCAGACTCACTAGAATAGTGCCGATTATTTTTTACAAAATGTAAAGTGAATATTAACAATAGTTGAGAATTTTCTCAAGAAACGCAAGAAAAAAAACTATCATAACATGTACTTTGTCTAGTGAATAAGTTCTCATTACATACAAGTTGTTCTCATTGCTTGGTTTTCTTCCACTGCTTGTCAGATGGAGCCACGCCCAGTTTTTTACTGGTAATGTGGTTGGAGACAAGTTTGGACTGCAGCGTGGATAGTGTCCTATGTGGGCGTTTGGTTGCAAATATGGCTCTTTTGAACCGATATTGTTCACAATTCCACTGCTGGAACATGGTATGGAGGAAATGAGCCACAATTGTGTCATAAAAGAGTGAGTCACCGGTGCATCACGCCTGCAGTGAGTAATAATGGATGGATGTGAATGCGCTACCTGGCTAATTCCAATAAATCGAAGCAACTTCTTATGAGCAACTGTGTATGCTGGGCTGTATACTCATTAGGACATCCAGAATAATTTAATGAGTAAATGAATAGTAATGATCCAAAATTCAAGAAAGACAAGGTAATCGTTTGCATCCAGAGGTAACGTGCATCATTGGAGTTCCCAAGGGTAAAGGTGCTATGACACCCAAAATTTACCCACCATCAACGTCAACACGTTTACCCTGGGTAATCTAAACGACGCTTCCAGGACCAGTTATTCCTCCATTTTTTCAAGTTTTTTGTTTTCAGAAGTTCTATTTTTGTTTACTGGCATCGCTACCTTTCAGAGATTATTTATTTATGTCTCTTATCGTCCAAGGCAGTCACTACAACTACTTACCGACCCTTGAGCCCTTGAGGAACGGAAGTTTTGGCTGGAACAGGGTAGAAAAGCTTGGCAAAATAAAGTAGCATGGTTTTAACAAGTGGAATTTTGGTCAAGTTATGGAAAATACATGATGGAAATTATAAATTGTGAGTTATACAAAGTATAGTATGAAATGTAGAGGAACCGTTTGAAAATTTCCAAGGATTTGCCCACATTCTGATGAAAATTTCCAGAAATTTGCCCACACTTTGACCACAAACGCGTATGCCATTGCCCCGAAATGTCATGACCTAAATAGTCAACTTAGCGCGAAACGTGCTGCACTCTTAAAAAGTGTTACCTTGAAGTTATTGCGAGCTATTTGATGGGAACCACTAGAAAAACTAAAAGAAACGTTTTTACTCCTCTAAGGTCGTTCAAGGCCTCCAAATAGAACAGAGGCCTAAAATCAGCCCTAATTGTATCAATATTAGTGTAACATCTGAGTAATCCTATTGACCGAGATGTAATATTGTCTTACGGTACATTGACAGTGTGTGCATTTTCATGACTAATACACGCCTACAGTGTACTTTTCTACACCGGGGCGACGACGACGGCGACCCCACCCTGATGAGTCAAAAACTGGAAACATCACGCGTCGGGGCACACCGGCAGTTAATGAGGCTCACGTTAGCATTTAGTTACGGGCGTGAGAATGGAATCCACGTGAATATGCAGAATAGCGCAAGTATTGTGGATGGGCGGAGGCGGCGGGGGGTACTGTAGGTCCTAGTCCTGTTTTTTTTCTCGAAATTGCACTTTTCAAGCCTTTTTCTGAACCAGGTAACGTTCAGTACCTTTCTGCCAAACAAGGCATTGCCCTATGCCAGCCATAGTCACGGAATCTGGCGATTGGCCGTGGGTCAGATATTGGCGATAGGGCGCGACCTTCCAGCACGAGTTCAAAAAATCTCGCTTGATTCCTTGGTTACTTAGTTGGGTAAAATCCTAAACTTGGGCTGATTTTGGAGCTCAGCGAAGAGTCTTCACAACAAATGTGAAATTTTCCAGAAATTTCTTGAAATTTTTCTGTTTTCAACGCGGGTCCACCGTGATTGTGAAGCTGAAAGTTCTAACTATGGGTTACAATATGGGTTATGGGTTACAAAAATTGTAACTGTGAGTAGAGGGCAGTGGCGGGATGGGAGGGGCGTGGGAAAAAACTGGGGTTTCCGCCGTTTTGCGGACCCAGACGGAGAATAAAGCTAATAAAAACATTAATTTAAGTAATAAACAATGAATAATTAATATTTAATATTTGAAAAATAATAATAAACATAAACAATTGGAAATAGACCAAAACAAGTTTTTTATCTATTTCGTAAAGTAGTTTCGAAAATTCGGCGACCCATTCTCAGGGGTCGGGCGCCTCCCCCTGCGTCTGCCACTGGTAGAAGGTAATGCCTCAGATCTTCTTAACATTCGATTCCAGCTCCTTGAAGTGGGATGCTCCACTGGTTTCCCGGAAAATCCGAGAAAATTTCCTTGGTTTCACGAGCTCCCCCACCTTTGAAAACTAGCAATTTCCTGAGAAAACCTCCAGGACATTCAGGACCATCACTTTTCTGCACAAAAACTCCCAGCATGCTTTTCTTAGTCATCCATGGTACACTGCTCCAGAAAATGCGGCGAGACCGGTTTTCCAGTTTTTCCTGGCGGAAGTTTCTGTTTAAAAGGCGAGAAACACATCATTCTGGACTCTCCTCCAGAAAATTGTTAGTTTTCAAGGAAATAAGCCTACGAAACTGAGTAGATTTTTGAATTTTTTCCGGAAATTTCCAGGAAACCAGTGGAACCTCCTCCTTCGACAGGGCAGGCTCCAAATGCTAAGAAGATCTAACGCATTACCCGTTCGAATAGTTACGATTCCCCTCTGCGAAGTCACATTAACGGAATGCGTGAAATTCCGGTTTTCGTAACAGCCTAATCGCATCAATGCGAAACATTTCCTTCCTACTCAGCTTTCGATTTCTTTGATCTCATAGATTTTCCGGCTTTTGACTGCTTTTGATGGGCGGCTGTTAAGCGGCTTTAGGTGACTTTTTTGTGCTAACAGGACGTGTTAGTGGACAGACGGGTGATTTATAGTAGCATTGGTTACCAGCAGGAGCATGAGGCATGCTTTGGTATGTGGAGGAAATTAGCTGAACAAGAAGCCCTGTAAACACTCTGGAAACACTTTGCTATTACTTCTGAACTTTTTATTGGATGAGCACATCCAGAAAATTATAGCTGATGGAAAGGTCCCATACAGTGAATTAACGTACCCTTGTAACATCCTTGGTAGCAGTGTCTTAGCGTGGAATCGTTATCCGCCTTTACTTACTTTTACTTTTTACTTTTACGACTTTTATACCAGGAGAATCTCCAGGAAATGCTGCTCATAATATTATACATGGTTCCCCACAAAATTGAAGAGAAACCCCATTTTGAGCCCCTTATTCTGTGGAGAATTTGGGATGCCCATTGAGACATCTGACACGTGGACTCGTTTGGCGTCAATGATCGAGTTCATCAGCCATTCAGTCTTGTGGCAGTTGTCCCAACGGACATCTCCACCTTTTCGTGGATGGAGCTCAAAATTAGGATTAGCGTCATTTCTGCAAGGAATTTAACCTTAGAGTAGGTTTACTATTTTTAAAGTTCGAGAGCAGCATTGAAAAATAGGGTCCGGATGCATGATTGAACGGATGGGTAACTTCATACCCATAGATATATAATAATTACCCATGCCAGGTATAAACAGCCTTACCTCACAACCTCACATAACACGGTCTGGATGCACCGTCGAGATTACCCAGGGTAAACGTTTTGGTGTCAATGTTAACGATGGGTAAGTTTTTGTGGTGCTAACACATTCACCGTGGGTAATCCCAATGATGCATACGCGCCGAAATTGAAGCTAGAAGATAGGTGAAATAGACCTTAAGAAAATTTCAGAAAAATATTCAGGGCATTGATGCATCATCGAGATTACTCAGGGTGAACGCCTTGATGTCAATGTTGACGGTGGGTAAGTTTATGTGGTGTTATCGCCTTTACCCTGGGTAAACCCAAAGGTGCATAGGTGCCCGAATTGGAGCTAGAAGATAGGTAAAATAGACCTTAAGAAAAATCGAGCCCAAAAAATTTCTCAGGGAATTTTAAAACTAATTTTTTCTTTATATTTTTTGTGATCTTAATGTATTATGTATGTGTAGTAGTATATGAATAGTACATATAATGTATAGTATGTGTATGTATGTAGTAGTCTGTGACGTATGTGGACATGCCCCCCCCCCCGGGGGGGGGCTGGCAAAAAAGGGCGTGGCCTTAATTAGGACTGTTTAAAAAATGTGATTTTACATTGAGGCTATTGAAATTATGCTTTCACAAGTATGCCCACTCGAATAAGGAGTTAAAAATCATATTTTAAACTATATTATGAGGAAATTTTTATTTATTTATTTATTTATTTATTTATTTATTATTTCGTTTTCCACTTTTTCACCTTTCTCTCGATAAAATTCCCTATTTCCCGGAAATTATCCCGAAGATGAGACGCAACCCCAACCAGCAGTAGCAAGCCCCGTGTACCTAATGGCCTTCGACTCCAAAAAAACGAGCAGTTTCTCCACGAGTGGTTCAACTGGCTAAGTAAAGGTGGGATTTGCGTCCCGGCTAGTGCGAAAAGCTAATGGAGAAAGCACTAGTTGGACAGGTTTAGAAACCAATTTCGAGGCGCGACAAATTCATTTCCATGTCAGCGTGGCGCTGAAAAACTATGAACGCGACTTTGAACCTTAATTAAGCCGCATCTTTTTTCGTTACGGTGTGTACTCAGAGATAGGATTGGCTGAAGACCTGGGTGGAATTCGACAGTGCGCGTACTAGGCACCGACAGTTGCTGCGTTTTTAACTTGTTAGGTTACTTAGTAACATTAACAGGCGTTACTGAAGTGGTCATTTAACGTGGTTACAAAGTCAACGGGGGGGGGGGGTTTCGGGAAAATCTCGGGGAAATCCAAGGTGGGATTCTCAGACAGGGCGTGAAAAGGTTCTGGAGCTGTTGTAGTGGAACTCGTAGATGTATGTCCTCGGAGACGCTCTGGTTTCCCCAAAGTGGACGAGTTTCCCAAGCAAGAATAGAAATATCCCGTACGATTGGCCCGCTACATCCTCCACCAGCAACCAGTGATAAAAGTACTGAAATCCATGGCACTGTAGTCAAGAAACTCGTCCACTGTGGAACGGGGGAAACCCTCTAACATTCTGAGAATCATGCATGAGTTCCACCACTTGAAGAAGTCAAACAGAAAGAAAAGCCATTCTTGAAGAGACACAAAGACAAAAAGACCAGTTAGGTCTGAATGACTTTCTTCTGAGTCACTGTGACTCGGTTTGTCTCCGGACCTATTCATAAGAACTGCAGAAGAATCCCAGAAGAAGCCCCTGACCTGATAGTATAACGGGTTTACTAACGCACACAGTGTAAGAGACTAGTCTGGAATGCATTCTAACCCAACTCAAGGGTCTGTAAGGGAAGGAATTCTTGCAGAGATTGAAAAATTGTTTTTCAAAGGATTCTGGAGGACTTTTCTAGGAATAAGTATATTAAATGCATGCGCAGGCGCAGAAACTTACCTTTAGAACCAGGAATTAACTTGGGTGGGTAGCCATGGCATTTAACGATTGACTGTGGGTCAGAATTTAACGATAGAGCGCGACATTCTGACGGCAGTTCGGAAATTATCACCCGACTATTCAGTTCACCGGCTGCGGGAAATTTCAAATTTTAACTTTTAACTTTTTTTTCCTAATTCTGCAACAAGTTTACAGGACAAACCCCGAATGTACTAGAAATTCGTAGGAATCTCTTGATTTCTAGAGGAGGTTCATCGTGACTGTGGATCTTTTCGAATTTCACCACCTTAATCACCTTGACTCCCGTTGATCTTTGGGTCAACCGAGCGGGCGCCGGCAATACTCCCAGCTGTCCCTTAGAATTCAGTGGAACGGGAAATTCACTCGACAAACTTTAACCGCACTCTTCAGCTAAACTTTCAAAGAATTCGTCGATTTCGTTTCTTCGAAAAAAGAAACACTTTAAGGAAAGTAACCCCAACATGGCTCAGGTATGAAGTCTGAAATTCAGAGAAATTTATGGACAAATAAGGAATTTCTTGCTGAAACTGGCGAAATTTTCAGATCCAGAACGTTCCTAGGCATATAATTCAGGTAATATTGCTGAAATATCCAACATCTTTCACAATGTGAGTTCAAGGCAAATTCCCTCTTTTTTTTTCGTGGAAAAAGCACAAACTATTCGGAACTCGTTCTCAGTCATTCTTAATTTGAATAGTTCATAGCTTGTCCTGAGGTGCCATCGGCTTAACGACTAAGTTTATTTATTTGTTTGTTTATCTAATTTTATTTGAATTTAATTGACCTTGGCTTCCTTCGTCAAGAGGATCTCTTAACGATGATACGGAAAACCAGTGAGAAATGCAAAGAAGTTCGGATGTCAAGATCCTTATGGGACGTTCTAGGCAAAACACAACCAATGGATCAAAAATGGCTCATTTCAGTGCAGAAAACCCGAGAAAACTTGTTCTGGAAGTGGAAAATTTCCCAGCTATTCGCGTGTGTAAGCCAAGGCGAGAACAACCTCTTAGCTGGAGAGACGTTAATCCCAAGGTATCTGGGAAGATATGTGGAAAAACCGTTCATGGCAAAAATTCAAAAAAAAAGAATAATTGATGTAGATTACATGTGAAATTAGCGACGTCCCCGCTCGGCTATTGCTGCTCATAGCTAAGAAATCCACGAATTTTTGGATGATGCTGTTTTTGGACAGGTTATATCGCTACTGTGGGAGTAATAAGGGCTCTGTGAGCAGCTCGACAGAACAGTAAACAAGCAAAGGTCGAGGCGAGGTATCCAGAAGGGTTACTGTAGCTGCTAAGAGCTAAGTGGCAGAGAAGATCGTATAATATAGCAGAATTTTTGGTTCCAAAAAACAAACAAGTAAAACAAACAAGTAAACAAGAGGTGAGAAAGCGGGCTACTGAGACATGGAGAAAGGGCTTCAGCTAGTCGTTTACTAGGTGTAATGTGTAAGTAGTGAATGATGCACGGTTCATAGATCAGTTCCTAGGGCACTTAGCAACACTAAGAAGTGTTTATAGTCACGCAACAAGTCAAAACCAGCTGTGATCATCCTTGACCTACCACTTAGACTCGATGCACTTTCACTGCAAAGCACAAGCAATAAACACGATTAAAACGTGCAACGGCGCGGGCCTGAAGCTTTGTTATGCCGGGGTGCGGGGCGGTACAGGTAGAAGCGTCGGTGAATGGAATGAAGTGGTGGAACTGTGTGGACGACGACGGCGGCGGCAGCGGTATGTGGAACGGCGTCGGTGGCTGGCGACGCGGTTGGCGTCCGTGAACACCGCCGCCACCATCACCGCCACGACCACTGCGACAGCTTATGTGAATCTCTTTTGTTATCGCCGGTGATGCCATGACGGTGGTGCATGCGATTGGACGAAACTGGATGCTGTGGCGGCTGTGGCTATCAGCCACAGCAGCCAGCGCACGCGCGTATCGTCGACGTAACGCAACCGATACGGCGGCGGCGCGCATCAGCCGCAGAACAAGCCGCCGCTAGCCAGCTTATCGTGATTGCTTCGGCATCGCTGGGATAGCGAGCGATTGGCTGGATGTGAGTTGATTTGGATCGACGGGGGATGAACTTGTCGCGCCGGGTGTTCTGGGACTAATCGTGTCATCTTAGTGATCTACCCTGTTCTGATGGCTTTTTTCTCTGTTCTCCTTCGATTTCCTGAAATTTTCCCACTTCTCCCAGCGTTCTGTATAGTTATCCCACTATTATTTACTTCTACTATTTATTACTACTGTGTATATATTATAGTGAACTCCATACGGTCGTAGAAAAGGGGCGGGAACGCGGCGCGACCACTCTGGTTGCCTGCCGCACCTCCAGAGGCAGCGGGAAATCACGACGCGTCGATTTTCCTCTGCGTCTCTGCTCAGCAGGCCTGCTGCCTCGGTGCTGCAGACAAGCAGAGTGCCTGCGCCGCGATCCCGCCCCTTGTCTACGACCGTTTGGAGTTCACTGTACACTATATTATATATTATTAAACTCTATTCATACTATATACTTCTTATATTATTATTTCTATACCTATGATTTTATTGTTTCTAACGTATTTGAGTGAAAAACCTATGAGCTACGGCCACAGGGCGATTTGCACTAGATGCGTGCGTCAATCGCGCGTCAGACGCACGCAGCCAAGGTTTTGCATGAAAACCAGTCAACGCCGCATGTACATCATCGATGGATAGACCGCATAAACGCTGCGAGATGTCAAACGCGTACGTCTCACGTGCGTTTGAGCTGCGTCAGGGCTGCGACTGGGCCTATGCTACACCATATAGGCGCACGCGCGTCAAAGGCATCGCACCTAATGTAAAATGCCGCTGTTATTTTCCTTTTCCCGCTAGGAGTGAGCGCTTTACATGCGTCAAGTCTGCGCGGCGAGTGGGTCCTATTTGTTAGTACTGTAGTACGCATGACGCACGCACGCACGCAGTCAGTTTAGGTAGCCCTTCAACCCTGGTCGAATGGGTAAACTGTCAGGGAGAAACGGAAATCTGCGCCAAATTCTCCACAGTGCCTTTTCCAGGGATTCTTATGCTGTTTTGACTGCTGCGAAAAATTGAATTCACGCGTATGGTAAGGGTAAATAAATAAATAAATAAATAAATAAATAATAAAATAAATAAATAAACAGGCCGGACAATTGCTCAATTTTCTAAGGATTTGGGGACTGCATCACTCAAAAAATTATCCACGGTAATTTTCACGGCGCAACAAGAGCTGGACGCATCATTGAGGTTACCCAGGGTAAAGATGTCGATGACCGTGTTATGGGTGGGTAAAATTGTGCGTTGGTGGCAGTTTTATCTAGGGTGATCTCAATGATGCATGCGGATGCAGGTGGAGCTTTCCTTCTTAGTATTGTTTCGCCCTTGTCGTAAACCATTCCCATTGTAAACATCCCACAAATAAACAAACAGACAAACAAACAGAAACAACCAACAAACAAACAAACGGAGCCCCTTATCGTGCAACTTCATACGGACGGAACGACTTTTTACAAGCCCACTTTGTCATTGGATGAAAACCTCCATGAGAGGTTCCAGCACCTACAAGCAGAACTGACAACAACGACAACAAAACCGAACACGTAAAACACGTTAAAGTCACTGAGAGCTCTGACTTCTCTGCGTCTCTCGACGAGAGAGTCGTGGGGGGACTCTCTCGCATGCATCACTGAGATTACCCAGGGTAAAGGTGCTGGCACCACATTATGTTATTCATCATTCATATTCAAAGGTGTTAGAACGTTTACCCTGGGTAATCTCAATGATGCATCCAGGAGCTGAACATCGACCATAGTGTTGAATTGGGAACATTCTGGATTTGGATGTGAGCCAAATTTAGAGTGCACACAGCAACTGCACATTATTTACTGCATTTTTTTCAGATTTTATGAGGTGAAGTGCTGATGACTCTATAATGAATGGATAATTGAATAAATAAATAGATAAATAAATAAATAAATAAATAAATAAATAAATAAATAAATAAATAAATAAATAAATAAACAAACAAATAAATAAATAAATATCTCACATTGAGTGAAGTACAGGTTCTGCAGTTGCACTCAATACATCAAAAACACCTTTTTGAAGTAGACGATGCATGAACAGAAAATCTCTCCAGATCTCCCTCGGAACAATCATTAGAGTGGTTTAACGATGTTAAGCAATGTTTATTTATTTATTTATTTACTTATTTATTTATTTATGATATTTATTATGAGGTGTGCTATACAATATCATTCACCTTCAAATATACAATATTCTGATAATAATATTATAAAAATACTGTGACGTAGTGCAAATACATTAATACAAAATTCTCAACGTTTCTCTTCCTTTTTTTTCCTACTTGTAACAAGGCCACGCCCCCGTCATAGTTGAAGAGATTCAACAGAAATTGGTATGGATCAAACTGAAGAAGAGAGAAAAAACGAAAGAGATAGGGATGAAAAAACTCATTGAAGACATGTCCAGCGAAAAAAAAAACGGGTCAGGGAAATTTCTCTGCGGCCAAGAAAATTTTCCATAGTGGACTGTCACCTACAACCAGTGAAATACTGGAAATTACTTGGAATACCCACCCTGGAAAGAGAGGTACTCAAAAAATTCATGGAATAAGCGAGGAAACTCGTTTAAATTATCTCTGTAAATGTTCATACTGTAACCTAACTACAGAAAAAATAAAAAAAATGAAAAACAAGTATATTACTTTTATGTATTATACATTATAAGTACAAGGGATGGACAGAAAGTGACAAATTGCTTCATGATCTAATGATTACCAATAAATCACAAATTACTATTAGGTTGTGTACAAATAAATTGCGTTTTCCGCACATCAGTTTTTAACCCACTGTTTTTTGTGTATTTTTCATTCAATGTTTACACTGTTGTATATCATTCTGAAGCTTGTCTGATGGGCGTTCGTTCTTTGATCTTCATTTGTTCTAAATCTTATTCTTGGCTAACTTCAGGACGAATGACCAAGATGATCACAAGGAACAAATTCGTATCATTTTGCTTCCTGAGTTCTATCCTAGACAGAAAGCTGCGATGACACATGAAAATATTGCGAAAGTGTGGGGACAAGATGCCACTTCATTTCACACTAATCAGTTCCGGTTCCACAAATTCCATTAAAGAGACATGAGCATTCAAGATGGACAGAGTCGAGGTTGGATCCTTGAAATTAACGACGACGGCCTGAAACTACTGGTGGAGAGGGATCCACAAAAGGTGATCATTAGTTAGGGGAGAACTTTAAGTGTCATGGTCGAGCGTCGGCGAGCGCTGGGAAAAGCTTGAAAAGGTGAGGAAGATGAATCATTGTGTGTCCTATGAATTCAGAGCTGAACAGAAGCTCAAGCGCACTTAGATCTGATCGGAGCTGCTTTTGCTGCACAAGAATATGCCTTTTGTTGATAGGTTCGTGACATCGATAAGAAATGGGTCCTTCGCAATAACTGCACACCTTTTTCGCAGTAGTTGAACGAAGATTAGCCCCCGAAACTTTTTCAAAATCCGAAACTGCACTAAAAAAGAGGGCATCATGAACATTCGGTCTGAAATTAGCCGAGAGTGAGAGTTGAAGCAAACGGTAATTAAGAAATGGAAGACCATTAGATATGCTTCAGAATGATATACATCAATATGAACATTGTATGAATAATACTTAGAAAACAGAACAGATTAAAAATTGATGCGCGAAAAACGCAATTTATTTGTACACAACCTAATATTTTAGAAGAAAAAGGGAAAAAGGGATGGCCAACGTCCGTTTCGTACCCTTATACTCTTATACGGAAGTTAGACTAAAAACATAGGGCTTACCCTAGTACTCATCGGTAAAGGAAAGGAAGCCCTGAATTTACAAGAGATTCCTCCAGTGATATTGAATATCGACTTCAAATTCCAATTATATTATCCTTAGATTCCATCATATAATAGCTATGTAGTTTACTCACACATTACTAAACTTGCAACCGAATCGATTAATTATACGGTCAGTAGAACAAATTACTCGGAAATTCCAAATTCCCGCTCTTCGAGTGTATTCGGATTTCGAATGTTCGAAAAACTCGACTTCCGAACTTTCTCGATCAATCGATGTCCTACCGGTAATATCCATGTTGAAAATACATATTCTCGATCAACCCACCTAACCTAAAACAAGCGTATACGGTGCACGTGAAACAGGAAATTTTTCAAAACAAAAAAGTAGGAAATTTTGCAGGACCAGGATTTTCTTATGATCATAGATTTCATTTTTTTCTTCACTTGATTAGGAATTTATCTAGCTTTGTTATTATATATTTATGCTCTCGAACTTGTTGCTAACTCAAGGAAACTTCTGAGGGGCTTAGTTTTTGTTCATTTGTTTGCTTACTGTATTTTCCTTTTGTTTTAATCGCTCATACAAGTCAAAAGGTCAATTAAGTTCAATTTAGCGACAAGTTATATGGAAGTAGAAACAAATCCTGAGGCAGGATTTGTGAATAGAATGGACATACGTTTTCGAATAGAATGGGCATGGGCATACGTTACGTTACCCGAACGACTCGCACCAGTTGATAATGTGATGGAAAACAGGGTAAAACATGGTGATGGTAAAAGAAACACCCTTACGGTCCCCCCCCTCTTATTAGCAGACAAAAATGCAAACCCCCCTCATTCAAGCTCTAACTCCTACGACTCCTTTCAACAACGATACCCTCCTCCTGACTCGCTCTATGCTGGCAAAAAATATGACCCCTGAGGCCACATGCATCATTGGGATCACCCTGGGTAACCCACAGGTTTAATCAACGTTAACAAAGATGTCGACATGTTTACCCTGGGTAATCTCAGTGATGTATCCAGGTCCAGCCTTCCTTCTGCATGCAGAATCCATCCCCCTGCAGCAGCGATCCTCCTTCCCCATGAAATTATGCCGATTTTCTGTACCGGTGAAAAATACTACCCCCCCCCCCTTCGGTGGTTATTTACCTTCGAACCCTTAATCTTTCATCACTCTCTCTTAATCCCGTATCACTTGGAGCATGCGTCATTGAGATTACTCTAGGTGAACAGCACACTAAATTCCCATCGTTGGCATTGGTTTCAATACTTTTACCCTAGGTAATGTCAATTATGCGTCCAGGCCTTGGAAACTCGTTCATTCTGGCTAATCGGGGAGCTCACAACTACCAAATGAACGTTTTCGGCTAGGACTACTGCCCCGCACACAGCAGAAATATGGAAACGGGATCCGACACGCTGCGCGCGGCGACAAGGAGGCTTAACTTTTGTCGAACAGCGATTAAACCAGATGTAGTTCTTGCGACATTCCAAAATAGGCCAGGGTGCAAGTATTTTTGTCGCATCGTTGGTGAAAATTGCGAACACCGGTCTGTGAACTTCGAGTTCTCATTTCCGCATTCCCGTGGATTTTTGCCGTTGAATGAACCAGAAAACTGCGAGAAAGTCGTATGTCTGAATGAGGGCATTATAGCGCAATCGCTTTTATTTGTTTTCGAAACTCGCCCTGGTATCGGCCGAGTGAGGATTTCGATTTCTCGCTGATGTTCCAATAAGGAGCGGGATTCTCTGATTGGACGAGTTTTGCGAGGAAAAACAGCTAGAAATAGCCTCAGTAGGAAATGGAAGAAAGAGAAAATGTTAACAGTTCCGAGGAAATCTGGAAAAATCCAAAGGAAATCCTCACTGTTTCTGGAAAAATGCAGTGATTCCCGGAGAGTTATTCCCACGCCCCACATGATAAAACCGTGCAGTAATCAAAAACCGAAATAGGTGCTTGTTTACCAAACACTAATTTGAACAAAAATCGTCAAGGGAGCTTACGGTTTAGCGTCAGTTGCTTTTTCGTTGGGAAAAATCAAAAGGTCAGGTTAACATCGTTTATGCTACTCATTAACAGCATTTTTCCCACCGATTTGATAATAAGCTGCTGACCAGGAATAAATAGTCTCTATCAAAATATGGACGTATTCAATGCGCGGCTTTTTTAGTGTAGAAGCCGCAGAATCGCGGTGGGACCCACTCGACTTTCCCACTATGAGTGTGCTCTTATCGCATCTCTCAATCAGAGGCCGCATGCATTATTGGGATTACTCCAGGTAAATGGGTTACCAGATCACAAATTTACCCATCGTTAACAAGGGTGGCAACACGTTTACCCTGGGCAACCTCGATAATGCATCCAGACCCAGGTCCTGCAGCGATTCTGCAGCTAGGGGATCTATCTATCCTTTTGGGAGGGACTATATGTAGGTAATCCGAAATGTTATTGTTCACATTGCCAGGAAATTTCTTCAAGGGAAATTTGAGTCAGTCGAGGAAAAATCGTGGATATTTACCCAGCGGTAAACAAATAGAAAATACGTTCAGAATTTTCCTACAGGACATTTTTGGAAATTTTTCAGGAAGGAATATGAAAGAACTCAGGAAAACTTGGGTCTGGACTCATGGTTGAGATAACCTATGGTAAACCTCTTGACGCTTGCGTTAACGACTGGTAAATTTGTGGGCTACTGACACGTTTACCCTGGATAATCCCAATGATGCGGTCGGCTATTGACCTCTGATCTAATGTTCTCATTTGTTTACTTGTGGTAAATAAACAAATAAGTAAATAAATGGATGGATAAATAGATAGATAAATAAATAAACAAGCAAGCAAACAAACAAATAAATAAATATGTAAATAGGGGTTGTGCCTGGTTGTTTTAACGACAATTCGGACACAAAAATCAAAAGTTATACGGGTTTTATGAAAATGATTGAGATCACCCAGGGTAAACGTGTTGACGCCCATGGCAAAGATGGATTAATTTGTGGGCTATTGACAAGCTTACCCTGGGTAATCTCAGTGATGCAAATGATTTTGATCTCCAATGTTCTCATTTGTTTACCTGTAATAATTAAGTAAATAAATAAATAAATAAATAAATAAATAAATAAATAAATAAATAAATAAATATGAGAATAGATTCCACCCGGTCGTTTTAACAACATTTCGGACACAAAAATCAAAAGAGATAAGGTATTTATGGGACTGATTGAGATTACCCAGGGTAAACGTGTTGTCCGTGCTGACGATGGTGAAATTTTTGTGGTTATTTACACGTTTACCCTAGGTAATCTCAACTATGCCTGCTGCCCTTGATCTCTGATCTGATGTTCTCACTTGTTTACCTCTGATAACTTAAGCAACCAAACAAATAAATAGGTAAATAAATGAATAGGTAAATCCTATCAGGTAGTTTTGCCAAGATTTTCGAGACAAGAATCGAAAGATATACGGTATTTATAGAGGATACGGTAAATAATAAACACCATTTGAACACCGGAATGTGCGGAATATAAGAAGATGCCAATACAATAAAGCAATTTGAAACGAATGGAAGAGATAGCAAGGGAAAAAGAGAGAGGGAAAAGAAAAATGATCGACCTTCTCCATTAACTATGACTGGCATACAGTATGGTTAGAATAACAAAACACCTCCGATTAATGGCCAGATAACAACAGACTGACCGGTCTATACAGTACCACTTGATTACTGTAATTAGTCCACGGTAACATTGGATTACTGTAGGTGAGATAAAGAAACCCGCGAGTTGTTCAAGTGGAAGCAAAGGTTAAACCAGTGAAACGTTCACACAGCTACTCGACGCGTCGAACAAGTGCAACTGCAGTAACCACTTTACTCGAGTAGAACCTGTGAAATGCCTTCGTGAGAGTCGTTTTTCTACCCAACGACGCTCCCCAAACACGCTCTGCGTCTTTAAAACAATCGATAAGTGAAGCGAGTCAGCCAGCATTTTACGGCAACTCTAGTGGAAATCGAGTTCATGCGTGGGAGGCAGCAATTGGATAAGTTTTCCAGGAAAATATGGGAAATTATCCGAGGAACAAAACTTTTACCCACGAAGAAAAAAAGGTGAAAAGAGAATTTCTGGTATTACAGAGGAATATCGCAAAAAGTCTCAATTTTATAAGAAATCCTAAAATTTGCCCTAGCAGTGTGTACAGAGCCTGGATGCAAAATTGAGATTACCCAGGGTAACCGTGTCGACGCCAATGTTATACCCAGGGTATACGCGTCGAAGCCCTTGTTAGCGATGGGTACATTTGGGAGTAAAATACTTTAACTATACTTTTACTCAAAGTGTGGGAGTGTTAACACATTTACCTTCGGTAATCTCTATTCTGGAACGCTGGCTAGTAGCAAACCCATAGATGTGGTTACCCAAGGTAGCAGCTGGGTGTAGACAACTTTACGGATGGATAAATGCGTTAAACAAACGGTGGAGGGTAATTTTGGGTTTGGATGCATCACAGAGGTTACCCAGGGTACGCATGCTGTCTTCCTCGTTACCACAGGTAAATTTGAAAGTGCTAACACATTTACCTTCGGTAATCTTTTTCGTGGAACGATGACTAGTCGCAAACCTATGGGAGTGCTTACCTAAGGTAGCAGTTGGATGTAGACAACTTCACAAATGGGCAAATGTGTTAAACAAACAGGTGAAGGGTAAAATTGGGTTTGGATGCATCACTGAGCTTACCCAGGGTACGCATGCTGTCTTCCTCGTTACCACGGGTAAATTTGGGAGTCTTAACACATCTACCTTGGGTAATCTGTGTCTTGGAACGGTGACTAGTCTCAAACCTATTGGTGTGATTAGCTAAGGTAACAGCTGGGTATAGTCTACTTCACAAATGGGCAAATGTGTCAAACAAACAGGTGAAGGGTAAAATTGGGTTCAGATGCCCAGGGTACGTAATTTGACCTCCTTGTTACGATGAGTAAATTTGGGAATGTTAACACATTTACCTTGGGTAATCTTTGTCTTGGAACGATGACTAGTCGCAAACCTGTAGGTGTGATCACCTGAGGTAGCAGCTGGTTATAGACAACTTTACGTATGGTAATCGTTTCAACAAACAAGTGAAAAGTAAATTTGGGCCTGGATGCATCGTTGAGATGGTCCAGGGTAAGCGCGTTGACGCCCTTGTTAACGATGGGTAAATTTGAGGGAAGTTAATACGCTTTTCCTCGGTTCCAACACTTCTACTATTTCTCAGCAGTAACCCAGTATGAAAGAGTTTACCAAGGGTTAGAATCCAGATAACCATGCTCTAATGCTGATGCTATTTCCACTCCTACAGCAGAAAATATGACTCAACAGTTGCATAGTTCGCCCAACAAGCTGCGAAAACCAGTAAGATTACAAGGTAGAATGGTGAAAAGCCTCAAGGATTATGCGCACAAAAACCAACCTTATTCAACGAAGTCTCAGCAAATACGTAAAAGCTGCCTTCTGGGGCTGCATGCGTCATTGAGATTACCCAGGGTAAACACGTTTACAACCTTATCTCTGGCTGCATCATTGCACCTACATAGGGTAAACGGGTTGACGCCTGTGTAAGTGATGGGTAAGCTTGCGTGGTTTTAAACATTTACCCTGGGCAGTTTCGATGATACATGCAGCCTTGCGATTTTTTCACCCATCGTTAACAGAGGCGTCGAAACGTTTACCCTGGGTGATCTCAGTGCGACCAGAAGCTGGATTCTAAAAATGTCCCAAATTTCACAAATTTCAGTGCATGCATCATTGAGATTACCCAGGGTAAACGTGTTGACAACCATTGAGATTACCCAGGGTAAACGGATCAACGCCCGCGTTAATGATAGGTGAACTTGCATGGTCTTGACACGTTTACCCTGGGCAATCTCAGTGATACATGTGGCCTCAGGATTCTACCCATCGTTGACACGTCAATACGTTTACCCTGAGTATTCTTAATGGTTCAGCCAGGGACTGGATTTCAAAAATCTCCCAAACTTTACAAATTCCACAAAAATTACATCATTGAGATTACCCAGAGTAAACATGTTGTCACTAAGACTACTCATGGTAAACAGGTTGTCGCCTGTGCTAATTATAGGTAAACTTGTGCGGGGTTGACACGTTTACCCTGGGTAATTTCGATTAGGCATGCGGTGTCAGGATTTTAGCCATTGTTCACGCAGGCGTCAACAAGTTTCCCCTGGGTAATCTCAATGTTGAGTGCGACCTCGGGATTTTACCCATAGTAAACATAAGCTTCTACACGCTTACCTTGGGTAATCACAATGATGCATGCGTCCTCAGGATTTGACCCATGGTTAAGACAGGCATCAACACATTATCCCGGGTAATCATAGTGATGCATGCGAATTCATGATTTTACCCACAGTTAAAAAGGGCATCAAGACGTTTACCCTGGGTAATCCCAATGATGCCTGCGGCCTCAGGATTTTACCCATCGTTAACACGTGCGTCAACACGCTTACCCCGGGTAATCTCAATGCAACCAGGAAGTGGATGTTGAAAATCTCCCAGAATAAGGCGGATTTCGCAAATTCGACATGGGCATACCCCGTAGATTCTCAATGCGCTAGACTTACCCCTTACATGTCGTGGGTTAGGGCAGGAGGGGAGTTAAACCCTACAATCTAGTTATGGGTTACAAATATAAGGAACTAATAAGAGAATAAATAATGTAATAATAAATGAATATATGGATTATGATTTGTCTATGTACCTGTATATCTATCTATATATCTGGAATATAATAGAAAAAACTTTTTAAAAATATGAATATCTGGAATAAATAAGCGAAGTCTAAATTAAACCAAAGGATTTATCCCGGAGGTCTCCTGGACCTCATGATAGATATCCAGGATCCCTCATATTTCAGGAATCGGGCCAGAGACGAACATAGGCATGCAAAATCCAGCCACGACGGCTGCTAAGAGATTGAAACGTCAAGTCGCTTGAAATCACCGCCGTCCGAGCCGCCCCCGCCGCCAGCCGGGTGGGCCGGCCCTGGACAGGATATGGCGGCTGGCTGGCTGATTGTGGGATATGTGATGGCGGTGTGGAGATGGCTGCGCTGATATGTCACCACTGCCTTATGTCGGTCGGTCGTCGTTGCAATAATCGCAGCCGATAAATCGCGCCACACTGACCAGGGAGCTGCGGCACGTCCCTGAATCAGGCATCGATGGCGACGGCCGGCGGGTCGGTCGCGGTGTCATAATAGCAAATGGCATTGAGAAACACGCGCGGCGCGGCGCAGTTCGTTTCGTGCTCGTTTTTCTCGCCGAGGCGCTATGTGCTGTGTGCGAGATGCGCGATTTTACTGCTAGGGCGTGGCCCGCCGCTGCTGATGATCAGCAGCGGTCTGCGCTCCTCCGCCACGCAGTATAACCGGTATGGCAGCAGGCCGGGCCAGGCTGGCGAAAGCGCGCCTTGTTCTAACCGCTTTTTCGCCTAAGTGTTTTGCCGCGCGCGCGCGCTTGGCCAGGCAACAACTATTCTTGTCGCTTTCGTGCAAACTCAGCCGTGTACAGTTATGGGATCTTACTGGTTGGGAGAAATTCCTTCGTACTGTACAAGAATACAGTGGGGAATAAGAAATTTCTGGAAGAAGACTTGGGCGTGAAATCAGGAGGAAATGGTGGAGAATCCATGCAAAAACGCGGTTGTAAAGTCAAGGGCGTGGAAAATCAAGCTACAAAAGTCGGCTGCGTGACAAGAGGTACGCTGCTGCGCTGTGATTGGTCGATTCATGTGCGCATCGCGGTTGCAGCATTCAAAGGTACGAGCACCATTGGGGAGGAATGAACAAGTTTTCTGGGCTCGGATGGGACAAATGAATGCTATCGGAGCCGTCGAATTGTAAGGAGGTTGGTAACGATGTCATTCTATGCACCGAAATGAAGGAAGCAACCTAAATTCAAGAAGTATGGGCGTGCGACGCGGTCGCGTTGCGGCGTACGTTTTGACCGCCTCCTCAAAAAGTCACAAAAATCAATAGCTAGGTGGATTCTTCCAGTTTGAAAAAAATAATGAAGAAATCACTGTTCCAAGCAGACCTCAAATAGGCGCATGGGCGTGGACCATGTTCCCTGAATTGTGGTGCGCTGTTGTATGTATTCATGGACATTCAGGTGAGGAGTTTTCCCCACCCGCTCCCCCTAAAGAGGACGAGTTTTCCGGGACAAAATGGTTGAATTTTGTAAAAATGACTAGTTTTAGCCACCTATGAAAGGTAGTGGTAAACACAGAGACATACCATATTCCCTTTAAAAAACCCACCCACTCCGGGAAGAACGTGAGGCACACGGTGTATCACGACCCTTGGTCCCCTTATAGAGACGTGATACACATAGTGCATCACGCGTAATGTGCTACCCATGCTTAAAAACTCGGGAGGCTTAACACTATCCCGAGAACCTCCAAGAATACGGGTCCAGAATGCTCACCTTGGCTGAGTCTGGTGTTGGAGGTCTTAGATGTGAGGTGGGGCCTCTGAACTTGTCTGAGCCCACAACGTAATACATTCTGGGCAATGTGATGCACATGGTGCATCACGACCCTTGGTCCCCTTATAGACACATATGTATAGGCACGTGGTGTATCATGTGAGATGTACTATTCGTGCTCAAAAACTACAAATCTGTGGTGTCATGTGGTGCATAGGGTGCGTTATAAATAAATAAATAAATAAATAAATAAATAAATAAATAAATAAATAAATAAATATGAGCAAATAAATGAATAAATAAATAAACAATCAAAAATGTCCTTCGGCCACCTACGCTAGCAAAGCAAAATATGCAACTGCTGCTATACTGCTCGATAAGTATAGCGCTTTCGGTCTCTGCGACTGCTGCAGCACTGCTTTTGGTACGTATCGATTGGTAGTGACGTGTCGCTGGTGCTGTCGCCGGTGCAGCCGGTAACCAATCGATACGTATAGAATGTAGTGTAGCCACACCATCAACGACCAAAACCGCTATACTTCTCGAGAAGTCTAGCGGCAGCCTACCTAGTCCGGAATGTGTTAAATTCAAAATGGGGGTACTCATAAGGAATTGGATAGTTATCGATTGATTGCGGAACAGCTCACGAAAGCCAAATTTTGCAGCATTGAAGAAGATCCAAAATGGGCAAGACCTTGTTGTCGCTACTTCTGGATGGAGGGAGGTGGATTTGGATTTGGGTGAGAGCTGTCTTCCCTTCCTTTCCAACCTTAGGAAAGAAAACTTAATCTGAGCTGATTAACGTGGCAATTCCACTTTCTCCTTGAGATTTTGCCGTTCGCCAGCTTTTTTCCCGGGCGATTTCCCTTATCCTCAAGTTCCGTACCGGTCCTCGAGCGGATCGTGTCCTCTCACTAAATCGAAACACTCACTTGTTGTCCTTTTTTGATTGGGAATTTTAGCCAATTTTAGCTGCAGTGTCTTCCTGGTCGGCATTTGATCATTTCTGGATGAATAAGCCATTAGGGACAGTGTTGTACTGTACCATAAAAAGTCAGATAATCAGTAATTAACAACTATAGTCCTGAAAAGCCATCGTAATTATGCACGTACAAGTACAGTAGGCGCCGATGGCGGTGGCCTTTCCGCGGTCTCGAAAAGCACGCGACGCAACCGCGCCGCTCATGATGGAATCTTCGCCGCATTGGCGAATCTGGGTTTTACTAATAGCTGTCCATCATATTTCATGTGAAGTGATAAGAAAACTAGCTAACTATCAAGAAAACGCATAACTTTTTGTCCCGGAGAGGATCCGTGCTCGAGCGGTGCGGTCGCGCCGCGTACTTTTTGAGGCCACGGAGAGGGCACAGCCATCGACGTACACTGTACATGTTTCGTGAGGTCATATTCAGGATCATTGCTGGGGATCGTTCCAAGACCTACCAAATCGTTGTCCGGTCGCTTTACCCTGTGGGACACCTATACTACCCCGACATTCTGGAGCATCCCGTATGAAGTACCCAGTTGTGGACGCACGGGGAGGAGATTGGAGTTGGAGGGAGGGGGGCATTACTTTATGGAACAATTTAAAATTTTGTATTGGTCTACTTTTGATTGATTATTTGTGCTAATACTTTTAAAATAGTTGCTATAATTTATTTATTAATATAATCAATATTTTTTTTATCATTTTTATTTTTCATCCGAGTCCTCAGTGTGGCGGAGATCCCAATTCCCCCCCCCCCATCCCTCCCCTCCCTGTCACGCCCAC
>JARK01001373.1:1375660-1387257 GCA_000688135.1 Ancylostoma ceylanicum
GGGAGGGGGGGGGGGGGAAGAGGGAGGGAGGGAGAATTTTCTAACGTTGCCAAGGTCAAGCGCAATGAACGTTTTATGAGCAGAGGCGTGGTTTTTCTTCCCGGCAGTTCACGAAACAAAGGTTTACTAATGAACCGGTTCCATATTAAATCCATGAATAGAGCAATCAATGACTCCGCCCACCTTTTACCCTTAAAAACGCCACTAAACATGCCATCGTTAAGATCGTATATGTATGTTGTTGGACTGGTCTGCCCCATTAACAGCAGACGGGGTTCACCGCCTGAGCACTGAAACATCAGCGGGATTACCCTGGGTAAACTGGTTGGCGCTCACGTTAACCCTGGGTAATCTCAATGAGACGTGGGTGTCTGAAAGAGATAAACAGATAGTCACAGAAAACCTACAGAAGCCATTCACATAACATTAAATCAATGCAAGAAGCAGGATTACCCAGGGTAATTGGGTTGGCCATCATGTTTACCCTGAGTAATCTCGACGAGACATGGGTTTCCGAAAGAGATAAACCCACAGAAAACCTACAGAAAGCATACACATAACATTAAATCAATGCAAGAAGCAGAATTACCCAGGGTAATTGGGTTGGCCCTCATGTTGACCCTGGGTAATCTTGACGAGACATGGGTTTCCGAAAGAGATAAACAGATAGCCACAGAAAACTTACAGAAGCAATACACATAACATTTAATCAATGCAAGAAGCAGGATTACCCAGGGTAATTGGGTTGGACCTCATGTTTACCCTGGGTAATCTCGATGAAACATAGGTGTCTGAAAGAGGTAAACAGATAGCCACGGAAAAGCTACAGAAGCAATACACATAACATTAGATCAATTCAAGAAGCAGTTAAACAATAGATATGAACGTTTAACGTCGTTACCCGAGATAACCCATCCAATCAATAAGCATACTTTGTGTTGCCGATCTTATACTGAGGAGGTTTGGGTCAAGTGAATAAGTAAAGCTCCTGAAACTGGGAAAAGTTACAGGGACCGGAATCAGCACCAGAGGGACAAGTAAATTCATAACCATGACAATATTTACCCAAGGGTAACAGCTGGGTATGGACAACGTCCAGAATCTGGTTCAACTCAACTTCGTAGAGAATCTGAGAAATAGAAGACATTTAGAGTTCGAGAGCTTTTCTCAAATGTTTGAGCGTTTGAATAACCGAATATTTTGTAACACCCAAATATTCAGAGATTTGAAGAAACGAATATTCGAAAATTCGAATAATTATTCGACTATTGGCTAAGAGAGACGCTAGGAATTGTCCAGTGTTTGATCGTAGTCTTTGAACCATGTCAATTTCGTGCACAATTACCCCTATCCACTGGCAAAGGCCACGTCTCGAGCCTGTCAATGATCGTTCAAGGTGAAATGAGTGAATGAGCAGGAAAATGCGGTGAGAATATGTCCTCTCTCCTTTTTTTATTCTTTCTTTCTATTTCATTCGGTTGAATGGAGCACTAAGGGTAAAAAATAAACATGATTAGGCGCAGTATTACAAAGAATAGCGTGCTGTTAAGGCCCAGGGTTACGGGCTGGTAAGTTATGAAGAGGAAATGCAGGCTTCAATCATCCAGAACGATTTTTCCATTCAAGCAGAATTCTCAGATAGCTCAATTTCATTTTGGTTCATCACCTTTTATGTAATTTTAGAACCAGTCTTATTCAATTCCTCAGTCAACTAGTTGGTTGTGTTTTGTGTTTTTCACTCCTCTGCCTCTCGAGACCGCTGCTCGGTCGTGTATCATCATGAGGACAAAAGGGGCGTAACCAGGCGGTTCTGATTGGCGCATTTATGCCGCCCGTCACGCCCACATTTTTGAACTCGCATAGCGTCGATTCCGTAATACATGGTTTTTTGTGCTCAGCGCCGCAAAGGTTTGAATGGATGGCGGTGACGGGCAGTCTTCATGGCCAATCAGACTCTCCTGGCTCCGCCCCTTCTTCTCTCACGATAAAACACACCCTCTCTGTGGTCGAAAAAGATGTGGCCCAATCGCAGGGCAGCATGATCAGCTGAAATTCTCAGACTAAATTTTTTCACCTGAATTTCACCTGCAAGTGAAATTCTAGTTCTTATTTTGGTGCAAATCGCACCAGTAGGGTTCTGAATCGCATCATTTGTTCAGTGATGCAGCAAAAGTGTTCCATGCGTGTTTTTTGATCCTCTCCGTGGAACATGTCTTGGAAATTCTCTTGCATCCGTGCGATCTGTGACCTTGATGGGGCAAAGCGATGAGATGAAAAAACATATGGGCTTTCTGAAGTTATTTTGGAAAAAAAAATGACGTGAAAGGAAAAGACAGCCTTTTTCTGTTAACGGAACATTCAGCGTGGTAAAAAAGCAATTACTCTCAACTCTTTTTTTGTACTTCATCTCATCTAATTTTCTGGAGGAACTTTCCCTTCTATTGAGCAAAACGAGGCCAAAATTATATTCCAGAATTTTTTACTGCATCCCGTGAAAACAACTTTTACGAGGGAATTCTCCAATTTTAAAGCAATAAATTCCTCAATTTTCAATCAAATAAATTTTTCTTGCCCTTGTGAGAAGTGCCCTTAGAAAATGATAATTTCCACTGACTTTTTCTTTTCCGAATAAAAGTTCCGCATTGAGAACCTGTTTGACTTATCAGCGATGCATTGGAAAATCACATTTTCTTCACAGGCATGCAGATTAAATTGATGAAATGGAAAGTTAAGGAAAAATGTTGGTGGGAAGTTTTCCTCACATTTCTCGTTATCCAAGGAAGAGTGCTGCATTCAAAATACCACATATAAAATAAAAATAAATGGCTTATCCGAAGAGTTTACGTGGGAAAATAGAAAACTGAAGGAAGGATTGGTTTTTCAATAATTCAAGTAGGTAGCTGTTCTTAATATTGATTACCCAGTAGATCATAACTTACCATTTTGGGAATAACACTAGTTTCCAGTTTTTTTTTAAATTTCAATTAAATCAGTAGATTTTAAAGTAACTTTTAGTTATTTCCACTGCCACCCCTCTAACCCCCTTCAAACTCGTTTGCCAATCGCAATACGTCGCCACGCGAACCAATCACCAATAACCCCCGTCGGATGCGTCCCGCCCCCATCAATCATTTCTTGCTTAACCACGGGAGCGCTCGCGCTAACGAACCGCTGATTGCGGTGCTTTTTCGGCGTCGGCAACGATCGCTTCATTGCTATGCAACGAATGGTTTGTGTATGCGTTGGAGCGCGTACTGCAATGGTAACCGGTTCCGTGGCGCGGGTCGTTGAGCGACTGATGACGTAACGTTAGCGCGAAGGGGTGAAACTCATGGGAGCAGGGTAATTTCTTGGCGCGAACTATTGAGTAATCTGGAAGTAGGTTAGCAATCTCGACGTTTCCAGGTAATTTCTCTGGAAGTAGGGTTCCTTTCGCCTTGAAAGCTCCTACCTATTATTCACTAGTGTGATTAAAAATCAAATAAGAAAGCAAAACGTGCAGCGACAAAGGAGCAGGTTAGTTAGCTTCGTAAGTTTTAGAGGTACGGGAAAATGGAAAAGATTGACATGGAAATCTAAAAAGAAGTTCTATTATAGAACCTTGAGATAGGCTAGAGAAATGAAGTTTGAACGCCATTCATCAACTTTTTTTTAGAGATCTGGCGCTTACCTCTACAATCAGGCTATCTTTCGCTCTGTTATCGCAACACAATCGTGCATTTTCCATCAGCAGAGGGTTCATGCCGACACTCATCAAAGTTTCAAAAGGAACGATGGACCCATTCAAATTCAGGAAGTATGCCTATCTCTTTCTAAGGTTAGAATGCCCTCTGTTCAATGACAATTTGCAGTCCTCATGTATCAAAAATAATAGTACTATACAGAAGGATATAATTAATTGTACAACGTTTGATCTTTTATTTCTCCGCCGGGAACCCATGCATTGCTCTGCATTTTTCTCTGCTGAATAGAGAAAGGTTCAAAGTATATTCTAGTTAAGATCCGCTTTTTCGGAAAAGATTCGCTATCGAGCAGTTGGCCTCTAAACAAGCTTTCGAGAAAAGTGGGTTGTTGTGACAATTTTCTCTAAAAAATCCACAAAATCTTCGGAATGGACTTCACATTCCATACGCATTTTGAAGAGCAAAAAGTGCTCTTTCCAGCCATGTCCGGGGTTTTTCAAGAAATTGAAGTCTAGGAAATATGCGGGCAAAAAACCACGGCTACTCCATGCTACCGGCAATGGTCAATTTGCACCAAATTTGCGTTCTAGGAATTTTTCCAGTAAAAGACAAGACATCAGCTAGGTTGTTGAAGTGATCTGAAAACTAGAGTAAAAATGCTGCCGAATGGCTATCCAGTTATGCTCCTCGAAACCTAAGGCTTGGTTTTCTCATCCGAGCAATTTTTGGAACAACCTCGTCCTGTGCTCTTATCTACCCGGATCTCCAGTGAATTTTGCACATACATCTCGAAATAGGCTTCAAGAGTACGAGACTATTTTTTATCCCACTTAAATCCGTTGTCAAAAACTGTTTTTGTAGCTGTTTTGCTCAGGAATTGCGGGCTGAATCAGTGCATTTGGCGGCACCAAAAATCTGAGTTTGAAATGTCCGCTAAAATTTCTCTGCCATATCCCGAGCATCCAGGGCATGTTTGTAACCAGAAAATAGAGGAAATCCAGCGCTATCAATCGAGACCTAGCCTGTTGAAAAACATTGCACTACCGCACAGTAATAAGCCAGCAAACGATGTACAATAACTTATGCCCCCTCCCTGGAGAAAAGAAACGGTGACAGTGAAGTATGAACTGAGGATCTGTAGCTCAGCAAGATTGAGATCGGAGTGAGCAAAGGATAGATTTCTTCGAGAAGCAGGGAAGTAACCTAACCAGGTGGAAGTAACCAATCCCAGTAACTCAGAGTGATCCCTCTCTGTCCTTCATTTCATTGAATGAAAAGAATTCGAATGCTGGGGTTCCGTCCAAGAGACAAGTACATCTCAGAATCCATCTCTGGAAAAGCTGCCAAATGTTCTCGTGATACAAATTGGAGAAATTTCACAATGAGGATCTGCCCGAAACATTCTTCCTGAGCAGGACAATTTCACTTTTGTCAAGAGGACACCCAAGGCACCGGATGAGCGGTGAGGTTACAACCTTTCCCGGGTGCACCCATAAAACGACTGAAACGGGCCTTCTTGTGCGATGGAAAAGGAAAAGGGTAAATACGGCCGTAGAATCTTGCTGAGTGTCTTCCAAAATGTTCACTTTGAGAGCATTTAGAAGCTTCGATATGCAGATATTCCTGTGAACGAAGCTAGGAGGAGGAGGTAGGAGGTTTGGTAGCGAGTATCACCAGCGCTACTACTGAGGAAAACTCTACAGGCAGACAGAAATAAGATAAAAATGAATGAATGTCAATAGCAACTAGTGATGTAGATGAATTTTGGAAGGTAATGCTTACATTAGTTAAGCGAAATCTCACCTCTTAAACATCTCTTCAACCCGCTGGCTAGAAGGGTCCGCTACCTAGCGTTCACCTTACTCTCGTCTAATCCTAGTGGTTGTTCATAGTTTTTCCTTTTGTTTTTTGTTTTAGCACGTTTTAAGACGTCTGAAAGGAAAATGAAAATGAAATGCTCGCAACATAATAAATAAGCAAAACGTTTAACATGTATCCTTAGATGTGACCTGAAAAATGGGTAATAATCCAGAAACCTCAATAGAATGGCACAACACCTACATCAACACCGGTAACAAAACTGAAATGAGTTATGAGAGCGAGTGGGGTCATTATGTCACCCGACCCCATACAATAATGTCTACTATACCACTGTCAGAGGCGATAAAGACCCCGACAATGAGCCTTTTATCGGAGAAAAAGCGTGCGGAGTCTGGATTTCTAGCGGCAGTGAAACACATCTTCCACGACGTCATTTAGAATGTGCAAGAAACCTTCGACACAGCTGTTTTACTGTGTCAATGAAGGTCACGGAGTCAATAAAAATTTTCCTGAGGAGAAAACTTTCAAAGATTACCGCTATTTCATGATTGTGTTTGAATTACTAACTAGAAAGTCTTTTTTTACTTCTTGAAAAGGGATTGAGTGGCGCAGCGCTGACACTGACCAATAGCAGCTGGTCGAGACCGCCCACTTTGCCCACATAACGGCCTGCACTAAAGATTTGTCAGGGTACGGTAGTTTGTCAGGGTACGGGGGCACCACTGAGATTACCATATGGTAAACGTGTTGATGTGCCAAAATTAACCCCTGTGTGGATGTGGAAGCATTACTGAGATTACCCAGGGTAAAAGTGGTGACGCTGATGGTAAAAATGAGTGAATCTGGTATGTGTTGCCATGTTTACCCTGGGGCAGCTGGTAGGATGCTTATGATTACCCATTGGTAGCACTTTTATTTCTTGAAAACGGATTGGTGGCGCAGCGCCATGATAATGGCATCTGGTCAAGACCGCCCACTTTCTCCACACAACGGCCCGCACTGGAGATTTCGCGATAGTTTGTCAGGTTACGGAGGCGTCACTGAGATTAATCTATGGTAAACGTGTTAATGTATCGAAATTCACCCCTTACCTGGGTGTGGATGCATCATTGAGATTACCCAGGGTTAAAGTGCTGACGCTGATAGGAAAAATGGATGAATCTAAGTCTTTATGCATCGCTGGGATTATCCAGGGTGAACATGATGGCGTCAGTATTAGCAGTGGGTAAATTTGCGTAGTGTCGACACGTTTACCTTGGGTAATCTCAATGATGCATCCAGATCCTGGGGTAACAACGTGTAACACGTTAACCCTGGGTAATCGCAATGATGCATGCGGTTTCTGGTATGAGTTTATGATTACCCATGTTTAGCAGATGGGCATACGCAATGCCACGTACGGGTAACCATGTCGATGTGTGCCAGTTAGACGGTAAATCTGGATAAGTTGGCAGTTTTACCATGGGTAATTTCAGTACTACATCCAAGCCCAGGGCTACAGAGACTTCACGTAATGGAAACCAAAGCAGGGCCCTCTTAGTCCCAAATAATTGATTTTTTGACAAAATTTTTTGACCTGAATCAATCAATTTTTACTGTTTTCCAGAAGCATGGCGTCTGCAGGAAGGAAGTGGAAGCGGTAGGAAAGTGGTATTCCAGTTATCCCGCATTTGTACCTCCATAATGTCCCATTTAGCCCACCGTTACCCTGCCATCGTTATCGACGTTACCCAGCGGCAAATGTGCAGAGGCCGCATGCATAGTTAAGACTACCCTGGGTAAACTAATCAACACCCCAGAATTTACCCATCGTTAACACGGGCGTGAACATGTTTACCCTGGGTAATTTCGATGATACATCCAGGAGCCGTATGCATCATTGAGATTATTCAGGGTAAATGCGTTAACACCAAACTAATTTACCCATCGCTACCACGGCCGACGCATTTTTTACCCTGGGTAACTTTAATAATGAATCTGGGCCCAGGTCAGGAATTTCAACGAGGTAATGGTGGGTTTGGTGTGGCACGAAAAATCAAA
Organism: Ancylostoma ceylanicum; assembly: GCA_000688135.1. NCBI lineage: Eukaryota > Metazoa > Nematoda > Chromadorea > Rhabditida > Ancylostomatidae > Ancylostoma > Ancylostoma ceylanicum. The sequence goes on from JARK01001373.1 coordinate 1,383,205, forward strand.
GTTTCCAAGTTTCTGGGAAGAAACTCTGAATAAAATAAATAATTATGGTTGGTAAAAAGTGATGATAACTCTCAACGTCTGGGTAACCCCTTTCTCCACGAATCCCCGGAGCGAAAAGTGCATCGAAGCGTGTTATCAACCATATAGCACTATAGAAATCGTATTCGGAACAGCGAGTGCGCGAATATTATGCAAATCACATGACTCACAATAGGAGAGAACGAGTTCCGGCGGGTTCACTGGCACGAAACCAGCTTTTCATCGAGAAAAACCGCGAAAAACGAAAAGAGCTAAGGCCGACGTGGCTAATAGAGAGTGGCTACGGAGCAAAATGGAAAACGCGAAAAAACCGCCGCGGAACGAGTAACGCCCAAAGAGCGGTTCGCGGCGGCCGGGGCGTTCAATTTGCCCCCGCCACGGTGTCCCGGGGGCGGCAGCGACGGACGGGTGCGCGAACAGCGGTAGTGATAAATAGTACAGTGACCTTGTGTCTCCAACGCGCACGAACCGAACACCATAGAGTCTGTGGCAATTCGAATTCGGCACATATGGCCTCATATGGACCATATAATAGAGGTCTGAAACGCTTCGGCGTAACAACGATAATCCTGGAAAACCTTGAAAATCCGGTTTCGCAAGCTGTTCCTGCCGCGGACGCATGGTGTTCGTACTGTAGCGAATCAGAGTGCGTACAGTGCCGGTCAATCACTCTTGCATCACAGGTAACTGCTCGTCTGGTCTGCCGCACCGCACCACTTGAGCGGCGTGGCAGGCTAGTTGGTGCTGTGGCTGTGAGGCGTTGTCCATATTGAGGTTTCGCATAAGGTTTTAGGAATGGTAACGAAAACACAATTAAGAACGGTAGAAAACATAAGCAAGACATCAATACCGATAACGCCCACCTGATCTGCCGCGCCGCGTGGGTGATGCGACGCGGCAGACCAGACGGTCGGTGTTCTGTTATGCAAGACTTATTGACCGGCACAATAACTTCCCGTAAAACACGTAGGTAGCAGGTTCCAGAGATTTTTCTTGCAGCATGCACGTGTTATGCTTGCAGTAGACATTTGACTCGATAGAGTGGAATCAGATAGAGTTTTGAGTATATCAAATTTCGAGTCATTTGAAGACATTCGATTGTTTGAAAATTTGAGAATAAAAAATACTAGTCGGCCCCTGGTCTCAAAATTTGAAGTAAAATGTTGGTGAAACCGCCTGTGAAAGTGATTTGAGGTGCTGATCGTCAATATTGCATCTATTTTATACCGCGACTTTATTTTATGCTTGCGGTAATTGCACGGTAGGCAGCTTATCTCACAGGATTCTCTAAAATTTTGCAAAGGGGTGGCTTAGTCCAGGTGCTGATCACGACTATCAACCGCATGAAATTGCAGTTTTTCTGTCGAAGTCGGCGTTTTTTTTTCCAAATTCTCACAGTAACCCTGGCAGAACCCAACAGAAGCCGGGTTACTGTACAGAAAAAAAACCATCTTCGTTGTGAACACCTCATATAGATTTCTCTTGCAAAGTCGCAGAGAAATTTCTCTTTAAAAGTTTATTGTAGACCGTTTGCGGGATGCATAATTGAGATTGCCCAAGGTAAATGTGTTGACGTCAGTGATAGGATCGGGTAAGTTTGTGTGGTGTTTACGTGTTTACCCTGTTTACCGCTATGCTGCGTGCGGCCCCTGATTTGGAATAGTGCTAAATGGTCGAGAAAGAAACAAGCCCACCGGCGTTCTTTTTCGCTCAGCCAGCTTTGTATCGCTCAGTATGATTCTAACATTCAAATTTTCGACCGACTCATAGGCGAATATTCGAATTCGAATATTCATAGGTACATCTTGGGAATGACTGTTGCACCTATAAGGTTGAAGCCTCTATAGTTTAGCAAGTTCATGGAATAAGAATTTTTGAATTTTTGATTGCGAAAATTCTCAGCAAGGATTGAGCCTTCGACAATAGAGTGTCAATAAGTGGTTGTACCACCTGAGGAAAACGAGAAGGCGAGGGAGAATCAGAATGAGAGGGAGAATGAGAAGGCGAAGAAGAATGAGAAGAAAGGGCGAGTGATAAGGATAAAATAGAATGGAAGGAAAAAGGGAAATGATGGGGAGAATGAGAAGGAGAGGGAGAATGAGAAGGAGATAGAGACGAAGGGGTGAAGGGTTTTATGGAGAGGCAGAAATTCAAATCCGGAATTTGGGGGAGAAGTGGAGATAAGCAAGGGTGGCATATTTCTGCTGGAATAAGTCACCTTGATCTCACCTTAGCTTTTGTGGATACAATCCTTTCATTCTAAAGGTAGTACTCTCACATTCATTTCTGGTCTTCTAACGGATTCTGGAACTTCGATCGATATTCTGTCCCCGGCGATGTACACGAAATGCTTCAAAATGATCTCTAAATTCGTTTTTCCTGACGGGGTCTGTACTAGTTTGGTGGAACAAATCGACCTGCAAAGCCGCTATTGATCTCACTTTTGATCTTCTTGTCGATCAGGCGGGCCAAGCTCCTGGGTACCCGATATTGATTCGCTTCGCTTCCTCAAGTGTTCGTTTGCTCGAAAACATTCCCATAGCTCTCCTTGTTTTCTCAAATTCGTTTTCTTCTTTTTCTCTGGTTGCAGAAATCCTCAGGATTTTCTCAATGTAATGACAGAAACATGCTTTCGTTTATTTATTTATTTTTTATGGATTGATTTTATTGATTATGGTCTGGTGCTAATGTCCAAGAAAATTATTGTTGAATGCCCCAACTTACCTTCGAAGAAGGTCTCCTTTCAGATGGCAAACTCTAGTTGGACCTAGCTTCAGCACCATATCCGTGATTCTGACTTGACTTGCTGGCAGCCACCATCTGCTCACCATCTTATGCTTCCCGTTCACTTCCAGAAAAACGTACAGGAGAACAAGGCGACATTAACAGTATTGTGCGTTTTCGCTCTGATTATGACGGCTACTGAACGAATGGGATTTACCCTTTCAGCGCTATCCTGGACGCGTTCAAAGTATGTCGGTATGGAAATATTATTAAAGTGCTGCGATATTGGCCATGTGACGACTCTGCTTTGGCTCAAGCAAATTTCACGGATTTAGACAAATGTTTGTACCTTGGTGAGCTCATATTTACGTAAATGACTTTACATTACTTTAATGACACTGATTTTCTTGATTGACATACTAGTAACAGTACTCTGGCGTGGGATGCCTTCGGACACTTGCCATCAGCGCGCGTAGATAACCACAATGATGGATCCAGGTCCAGAATCCCAACCATGAGATACTGGTGGGGCCCAGCGTGACACAAAAATTCCAAGTTTCCGAGTTTCTAGAAAGCCAATCTGAATAGAATTGATAAAAAGGGATGATAATTATTGATGTCCGGGTAACCTACATAGGATGACAATTCCTATTTGCAACGGATTATTTTTCATTGGCGACTTTTTCCGTTCGACTATCTTTGATTCCCTTTTCTTGAAGTGGATTATCGACTGTGAGTCCTACATGATGGTCCGTAGACTCCCATGGTAGTAGAATCATATTCAAGAAACAACGTTACAAAGATTTTATGCTTTTTTTATAGGCAATCAGCAAAAAATGGTAGCAATAGGCAAATGATTGAAAAGCTAAACGGTGGATTTGTTCTTGTTGAGGTTTTTCACATGGGCGCTCATCTTAACACATTCAGTGTGCTTCATTAGATGGGCACACGACTTTTTTAGGGATGATATTCCTAAGGGTGTAATTTTGCAAGGTGTTCACGGTTCAGTAACTTCTCCAACATCGTTCTGACCAATATGGTGAGTAAGTGCACTATGGCAGTGGATTGGATGCATATTGATTGGTTGCCAGCGACGCGTCGCGTTCGATCTATATGTACGAGAAACCGTGTTTCCGCGACGACAGCGATCAAGGCCGCTATGTATACTCCTCAGAAAGTATAGAACATCCTAATGCCGCTTCTCCTAAATGTGTTTATCCCAAATTTGGTAGAGTTTTCAATTAGTTCTCGCTAAATTATCTTCTTCCCACCCCCCCCCCCCCCCCCCCC
>JARK01001373.1:1397405-1415253 GCA_000688135.1 Ancylostoma ceylanicum
TGTATTTCGCTATGCAAGAGCAAAGGGTAAAAATTGGAAAGTTGTAAGAAAACATGTTGGAAACTAAGAAACAGACGAGACCTCTAAGACGTATGTGAGATTACTCAACTCTTTTTGACAATTTAATATTGCCCTATAATACAACTTAGGTGTAGTATACAAAGTATAATGTAGTGTGGTCCTCTAATTCAAAGTAGTAGATGTTAAGAGTAGACCACGCTTATATCTAGTTATTTAGTTATTTATTTATGCATTTATTATCCTGGCACCTTTATTCTGGTGCCCATACAGGACGTTAGAAAGTGGGGTAGGGCAGCAGCTTGACGTGGAAGCTTTACAGTTACGAACCCTTTGGATATTAGCAAAGAAGTTGAAGTTATTATTAAGGGAACTCCTATATACCCTTCCCGCATCCTTGCTCCACGAGTTGCGTATATTCAAGCAACCTGGCCATCTGGCTAGCGCCGAACTTCAAGGCTTGCTAAGATGCCATTTTTGCTGGCAACTTTATCATCACAGATCCACATGTAAAGTTACCTTTCCATACAATGATTAAACGTCCGTTTTTTTTTGCTAGTGCATTTGTTAGATGCCTGAAAACCGACCATGATCAGTCAGTCCCAACTATGCATGCGCAAGAACCCGTCCTTAAAATGGCTCTAATAGCTCTGAAAGATTTGGAATGATCCGAGTTGAGATTACTGTTGCGATATTGTTCTCCTCACAATTGGGCGCCAGCGCACCCTAAACTAATGGACTTGTCGTATTGCTTTTTTCTACAGTCAAGCACACACCCCTTCTCCATCGCCGGACCCGTATTCATGCATGCCACTATTGGGCAACAATGCACCCCGGTGGTCCCCTATGCTGGCTCTTTCCCCAACATTGGGCTGCGGCGTATGTACCTATTCTCCATGGATGGACCCTGGTGTATCTTGATGCTTTCTCCGCCATTGTGATCTCCGTTCTAACAATAAGTGCAGACTCTCAGCTTTCCTGCGAGACTGCCAGCGTCCCCACCCGCGATCACCCTAAAACATTAACAATGCCGTGTTGGAATCATTCAATTCATGGCTGCGAAGCTACCGTAGAAGGTGACGGGTCCCGCTGCGACACTTTGAAAGCACTTGCCTTCATCATCGGTGACTGTATTTATCATTCCGCCATTTGTAGTTCGCATGCTCTTCAACATTGTCATTGCCTCCCATATTCGTCAGTATGATGAAAGATAGGGAGAACCAGACGGGCCTTCATGTACGACACAGCTAATTTCCGTGCATTGTAGGGTTTTGTAGAGACGTTATTCATTTCATGGGCTTATGGACACAGTAGGCGTCTTACAGTCGTATCTACGGACCAGCGGGAAAGCTCCGGTCATTGGTCGGTCACGTCTTGCAATGGGAGACGAGCTTCTTAGCAGATTACTTTATTTCCTGATCAGGAGTTTGTTCCACATTATAAAAATCTGAAATCTGAATTTTTGGTTAGACTTTTCACACACTCAACTTCTGGAATGTGCAACTGCGTAGTTTGTAGTTTCATAAAAAGAAGGAAAACCACAGTTCAAGAGTCTGTATTGCAGTTTCAGACATGAGTGACTACAGCAAAAATATTTTCACTGAGGCAGTATAAATGAAAGAGCGTACTGGGGCAGCTAAGTAAATAATAAACACATGTAACATTATAATGAGCTATATCAATGGCATAGGTTTGTTTCTGTCATAGAGTTTGTAAAGCTGACGCTCACGCCAGACAGCAACATGTCCTCATTCTCAAAACAGTCATTCATAGAAACCGTAAGTTCGACAAATGGATATTGTGGCTGCTCCTATTACGTAGGGACATCAGGTGGAAGCAACTAATTTCTCTGTGACACAAGTGATTTTCAATCGAAATCTTCCTTTTGTAATTTATTATTTGAAGTCGCGGATGTTGGGAATCAGCCACAATTAGACCTTGTAAAACTAGTTTGAATATGATCAGTTTCTTTTCTGAAGGTTATATATTCTTGAACCAATTCTTGGACGAGGTGTGCTCCAGTCAAACATTGAGCAACTTTTAGTTAGATTTTCTCTGAAGATCCCGACTTTCTTTATGAATCACCAAAGTTTCATAATGAGCAAGCGTTGAGAAAATTGTTCAACAAAGGTAACTCAAAAAGGTGGGAGCAGAACGGCGTTTTGTACTCGATTTTTCCCATGACCTACACGTTCTCAAAACTATGTTATGAAGTCAGGTCATCTAAAAGATAAAATGAGAATTGGGTCGTTAAGTTTAGGTCTGCCAGGCTCTGCAATCCGCGCAGATGAAGACCAAAACAAATGCAGAAACCCAGCTGAAGAGAGTCCCAATGCCCGGCTCAAAAGGTAGAGGGCGTTGAAAGAGCGATAGAACGTACCAAACCTGGAAGGGACTAGACTAACAAAACTGCCGGATAGATAAGAGCGCTCTGGAAATGGGAAAGGAACAGAAGCAAAAAGCAATCGCCTCCATGTTTTGACCTACAACTTGAAGCACGGAATAGCTGACCTCCCACAGAGAAGTTCGGGTCCAATACGAATAATAATCTACTTCTCGTATGGGGTCTTCGTGAAGTCTTTACTCAACGATATTAGCACCCTACGCCATAATCGTGCGATTGATATCGATTTCAGTTAATTATTTAGTTATTTGCGATTGAAAAGAACCACACTAATTTTTGCTCATAGCAGAAGTAGCGTTTCCCTAATTGACCTCATTTTGAGTCTGGTCGATTCAGCAGACCAAGTAACCCCGAAGTACTTGGTTGCGGTCAATGAAATCGTCATAAAAGTCAAAAACTTTTTGTATCAAAAGTGTAGGGGCACATGTTGGTAAATAACAATTATGCTTCAAAAAATCAAAAATTAGTGGATTGGCAACTAGCTGGATCTCCTTCGTTTATTGCCACTTCAAGCATCCTGCTAGCCGCGCTGCAGAGGTTGTTGCTGGCGAGACTCCAAATTGCTTGGAAAGCCAGGACCGGCTTTTTTGGATTTATCTAGTTCTGGAAATCATCCTTCTGGAAATGATCTACAGATACATATTACCATAAATTCATTCTTTACACTATACCTCTATCTAGGACATTTCTCCTCATTGGAATAAGTTTAATCGAATGTTGTTAATAAAGAAAGATGCTCCCGGGACCTTATTTAGGAAGGCAGCCTCATTTCGGATGGGGATCTAGGGAGCGATGCTTGCGCTGATAAGGATGCCACTACGAGCATGTCGTTTGCAGTTCCTTGATGATGAGTCACGCAGACAAGCTCTGGCAGGGCCTTGACAAAAGCGTAAGCCCACTATAGAGATGAGGCCGTCGATAAAACTCCATTTCCGTGCAAGAAAAAATCGAGTCATCCCTGTCGGTCAGCCCACCTGATGATTGCTGAGCTCACAAAAGCTCGACGCTTCCAAAGGACAACCATGCTTCTCGAGAATAGTTTTGATGCGAAATTTCTTAAAGTATATGATTGTGCCTCCAACGAAGATTTCTCTCCTAAAAAATCATCAAAAATGCCGTTGTGGTGCTTAGGGCCGCTTCTTTTCATTCTCTACATGGACACAGTATCGAGCAATCTCCAGTCGAGACAGCAATGGACGTTTCTTCATGCTGATGATGTCGTAGTCGCTGCAAGAACCAGAGAGGAGCTCCAGAAAGAGGTGCAGGCTTGGAAAGACCGGTCGGAATGATATGGGATGAAACTTAACATAAGGAAAAAAGAGTGTGTATCTTGAATGCAGGGAACAAACACCCGGGACGATCTTCATCGATAATGAAGAGCCTCCGTGTTCAAGTATCTAGGATCTCGTATCTCAGCGAATGCTAACACGTTGGTGGAGGCTGAATGTAGAGCGAACGCTGCGTGAAGCAAGTGGAGGCAGGTAACGGGTGTAGTGTGTGACAACAAGGTTCCGCTGAAGCTGGATTCAAAAACCTATCGCACAGTAGTTCGACCTGTTGCACTGTATGGAGCGGAATGCCTGCCGACCACCTTAGAACGCGAGCAGATCCTCCACACAATAGAAATGAGAATGCTTCGCTGGACTCACGGGATCACAAGTCCGGATAGAGTGCGAAATGGAGAAGTAAGCTCAATGTTTGGAGTAGCAGCCATCACGGCAAAGATGCGGGAAGCTTGACTACGTTGGTACGGTTACGTGCTGAGAAGTGAGCAGCTAAGTCGCCAAATCAGCAATGAACACTAATGTGGAAGGACGTAGACCGAGAGGGAGACCCGAAATCCGGTGGCTAGACAGGATTGAAGATGATATGCGGTTACTGGAGCTCAGTGTGGATGATGTGTTCAATCGAAGGAAATAGCACAATCGTACGAGGACCGCCGACTTCAGACAATGGGAAGCAGGCTAGGAACAGGGGGAGAATGTTCAGAGCACCTACAGGTTAACCTCGTCAACAACAATTTCTACAGTATGGCAAACAGGGCGCTTAAAGTGCCTGTAGACAAGAAGGTACTAACTGGTTGTCAATCCAACTTTTGCACACTTTCTCAAGCAATATGGTTATGTCACAGGCAATGTTCCTCTTCTTTTCTTACGAGGGATCCCAGGATTCTCCCCTTTGGGAGATAATGGAAATTTTACAAGTCAACCGTTTTGACTGAAACTAAGTGATCTAGGGCCTCTTAATCTGGCGAATCGAAAAGAGCAGAATTTGGCCGATTGAAAGAACTAGCCTTGTCGTATTATTAGGAAAAATTGGAGTGTCCCTTTACTTTTGATACGCACTGCATTGACGTGCCAGCGATCGGTAACTATCAGATTCGTAACTGGCTAGAAACATTGACTCAGGTTTTCATAATTCACGTTCAGCGCAGTGTCCACTGCACAAGGTTTTTTTTCAAAGGATGAAATTATGAGAAAGACAATTATGAAAGTGACTAGCAAGGAGTGAGTATGGCCTATCCACACAACGCCAATATTCAACTGAAAATACACCACATGGGAAGAGATTTGCTTGTCATTTTCGCATGTACTCTAGAGTAATAAGAATGATTTCATTGTTACGAGGTTGAGTTTAAGCATGGAACACTTTACTCATGCAAGCAAGCCAATTCTCACGAGGGCATTTTTTGTGCGCTTACATTTGTAATGCACTTCGGTTGTTCATATTTCAAAATAAGTTGCATGTGAGGGAAAAATTGCTACCCTGGAAAAAAAATTAAATTTAAGGTTGTATGTGATGAAGAAGTGCTGCCCTAGGCAAAAAATAAATTCAAAATTTATAAAAATTTCCGTGCTTTAACCCTTTCTTTTTTGAGAGTTCGGGGAGCACGCTGCTAGCGCAGGAAGCTACACTTTCAACACGTCGGGCGTCAGCGATCGACACCACCGCTTCGGCGTTATGCCACTGACTGGTCTTCCTGTGGTAGTTGTCGAAATGAACAACCCTAACTCTCCAGAGAGAAAAAGGGATTTTTGGGATTTTTGTGAGGAAATATGTATACCACTGGAATCAGCGTTGCCTGTTGATTGTCCTCTTATCAAAATCTCAACTCCGATGCTTAGGTTAGACACTGCCTTTGGGTCTTCTTTATCAGTGTTCTGTGAGAGATTCTGGGTTAGTAGTTTTATACCAGTAAGCTTTCAGCGCTTAGCGCCTTTCTCAACCTTAATACATACAATACAATACGCAACGTAATACACACTGACAAGTGTTAACTTGCATAACCGACCGAGCACGATGGACAGACGAGCAGATGTGAATGTGCAGTAAGTGTGCGCAATATTGGTCCTGTCTAGAAACAATGCATTCATACCCAGCGCTCCTACTCCTAAGATATTATAGCGGTCGTAGTTGAAGCGCCTTCGGGGCTCAAAGACAACATCCATGAATTTTGTCTCAGGTTTGAACTTCACGAACTTTAGAAGAATTTGCTTCGATATATTGCGCAAAAAGGACCTGAGGCAACACTCTTACATTTCGACTTCAAATTAAAGACAACACCCACGCAGAATTTCGATCCCGACATTCTGACGAAGTCCGAGAAAAAAGAGCAAATTCAAAGTTCGTTCCTTGACAAACTCACCCTCTGCCCAAGAAATGAAGCTGTTCACACAATACAGAAGCGGCTAAGCCGTGGAGAAGATAGGATGACTAGTGAACTACGGTCACGCCAAATGACTCCCGTAGGAAATTGCTGTCAGTGCACTCTTCGCTACTGCGAATTTTGAGCACACGTGCTTGCGTTTTAGAAATGAGTTTGCAGAAAAGCGAAGGGCGTCCTATGTCGTGTCAGGTAAAATTTATCGTGTATAGTTCAAGTAGAGGAAAAGAAAGCTATAGAAAAGTATTTTCTATGCATCCGTCTCACACAATAGTTTATAGGATAGACTACAATTTACTATCCTCCTTTCCGATAACTACCTTTCTTCTCTTGGACTACTACACTATTTTTTCTTGGAAAATGTGTGACGTCCTCTAATACATATGCGTACACGCAGGCAACATGGTGTGATTATTTTCTCTTTTCTTTTTTCGCCTTTATTGGCACAGTTATGATCGGTTGCAGTGGGCAGGAAGAACTCGAAAGCAGCTGATCTTCCATGATCTAGTGGAGTTCGGTTTTCTAACTTGGTTCAGAGTCCTAGGAAATCCGAAATCGCACCGTAATCTCTAGGGATAAACGTTATTGGCATTAAATACAATACACCTGAATATATTCGTCACACTGTGTCGCAGTTTCACCGTTCCGCCCATGGTCATTGGTTAGCAGACCAAGAACTAACTTATCGGCTCGAGCAGCCGTCGGTGAATCCGCGGCTAATACACAGGCCTGCAACCGGCCTATGAAACTGGTACACGTGTAAGGAAAAAGTATAGTGTGTCGGAGTCCGATCCGGTCGGATCTGTTACCGCGTTACATACTAGTTAATCCCGAACTAAGGTCCACCTCTTCATCGCATCGCCGCATCTAACCACCGCATCGCGTCAGGCAGCGCTGTGCTTTGAATTCCCATGCACAAAAAAAAGAAATATGGAGCACTATACAACAGGGAAAGGAAAATGCGGTACAAGTCTTATATGATTTGTGGTGGCGTTTTCGCCGTCTTGAATGGTTTGGAGGATTGAAATTCTTTTGTTGAAATCAAAACTTTCCACGTTCTCATAAAGTCTCGTTCTCAGTAATGTTCACCAGCCTCTACATATAAATTTTGTACATTGAGGAGGACGAGATAGTTGAGTGATTCAAGGCGCTGGTACGGAGGGCTAGTTCCTTCAGGAACGAGTCCTCTACTCGCACTCACCACTCCTTTCCGTGGCAAGCACTAGTGACAGGACGGTGTTATGTGCTAGCATACTGTCGCTATTTTGCAGCTGTGGAATGGGCTCTTTAGATGAAGTTTTGGAATACAATCGTGGATAAATGTATTGCAACAAATGTTTTCCATCCAGAAGTTCTTTCACCGTAGAATTATGTAGTCAAAGTTTCATAGAATTTTTGGATACGTATGTAGCATTACTACGAATAAATGCCGCTCTTTTCCTTTGGATAATTTGTTTCGAGAAATATTTCTATCCTGTGGCTTCAAAAATTCTGAAATAAAGATACAGTGTATATCTTAAGTATGGGGGTGCCGTAATTTTTGCACTTATACAAGGTGTTCCACATGAAGTGTGACGGAAAAAAAACTATCCATAACTTCGCACAAATCAAACCCAATAAGAACCCTTCCATTCATTAGGTGGCGAAAAACTTTTCTATAACATATCATAGATCACATTGGAAATGACCTCCTTTATCTTTGATGCAAGCATCCAATCCTTCCGGAAATTCTTGAGAATGCGCGCTACCATTTCCGGCGAGATTCGATTCACCTTGGCTGTCTTCAGCGAATCCAATAATTTAGATTTGGAAGAGCAGATTTCTTGCACTAAGATAGATTAGAAAGCGAAATCCAGAGGGTTGAGATTGGGCGAGTTTAGTGGCCAAACATTCTTCGTCCAGAAACACGGAAGATTAGTCCCCACAGCACTGCAGTGCCTTCTTTGCGCCGTGAGCAATTGCCCAGTCTTGATGGAAGGCCCACTAGATATCCCTAGCATTCTATTCGTGCCGAGGAATCACCGCATCCACCAGGATCTGTCTTGAATGAAGTTTGGCATCAATTTCAACTCCTTATTGGACAAAAACCAGCTCGGTCTTGCCCAAACCCGATATTCCACCCCACACGATCACGGATTGTGGTAAATGAGTTTTTTCGACCATGACGGCTCTTGCAGATTCCTTTGACAGAAGTTCCCGCTGATTCTGTGCATTCCGGAGTGGATCGATGGTGCCCTCTCGGTGATACCCTCTCGTCCATGAAGGGAATTTGGCTGAGCTCGTCACCGCGCGCAAGAGTCATAATCTCTCTGCATTCCCAATCAGGAGGCCTTCATTCCATCTATGAGCCGTTGTCCTTTGGCGAATTTGTTAGGATACAACTCGGGGTCATCTCTGATCAGTCTTTTCATGGTTGAACGGCTTATTTTGTGATCCTTGACCGGCTTTCTAACGCTTCTTTCAGGGCTCCAGAGATGTGTTATGTGTAAAAATTAGAGTGTCCCTATACTTTTGCTATACTTTTGATACACAATGTAGTCACGGAAACCTTTACCAAAAAGTGCACAGGTGGATCTCAGCGTGTGCTTGATTTGTCACTGTAAATGTGACACACTCCAAGTAGAAATCACGTGCTTCCATAGTATTCTTTGAAATTTGCCCGGCTTTCATACGAATCAACCCGTCTGTAATCCCTCGGAATTTCTGCGTGCCTAACTCACTTTTCCACTTCCTGAAATTGCTCCAGAAGGTAAACTTGCCCTGGCCACTGAATTTCAATCGCGTTCTAAATTCAATTTACAAGATGACGGCTAGTTGCAATACCGTTGTCCACAACTAATTGATGACGGTTCACTTGGTCCCATTCGAGAAAAGACTATCTTCCATTAGGATTTTTCTCTGTGATTCTTGGAAATTCTATTATCACCTTCAGCGAACGTTTTGCAAGCACCATAGGGTGAGTTTTCAAGAAAGATCTTTCGGTAGCTACCTCACGGATACTTCGCAAGCTGTATTAAGAATATTCACACACTGAACTACTACATGTGAGAAGCACCAGAATCCGATGTCAGACTACAGTTCTTCATACGTTTCTTCTTTGAAAAATTTGTAGATCTCTTCGACAGGGCAAAGATGAAAGTGGAGAAAGAAGATGAGAAAAAAAAGGCAAAAACGTGAGTAAAACGTCTATATAAGAGACGCGCGCAGCCCCGATGAAATGTGGAAGTGGTCATGCAACTGAATGACTGACGAGATTACTTCAGAGCGAGAAGTGGGTCAGAAGCGTTGTAGGTTTTGTTTCCATAGTAAGAGGAGGTGGACCGCGATATGGTAGGTGTGTGCACCGAAGCTGAAAAGATACTTATTTCATCGTTGAGATGTGTGTTGATAGTGTAACTTGCGCATCGATGAGCATCAACTAGGCACAATGACAATTCAAATGCATGATGAGAAAGATACAAAGAAACTAATCATGTAGACGCACTCCCGAGTCCCGAGTACTTAGATGATCAAAACCTCTACAACATTTAATTTACTATCTTTCTGAAGGCAGTTCCCGCTCGTATCTGAAACATAAGAGATGAAAACTGCTGAGTTAATTGTTTTGGCCACTTTTCACGAAACATAGTAGTTGTAAAACGTAACTAGTCTCTGGAATACTCGTTTGCCAAGGTCAGCTCCAATACAAGGGTGTTTCATACGTTTCCTTGTTTCAAATTTTTTTTCGCAGGCGTTAATAAACTTCATCAATTTGAATCTAATGCCAAAGCCAAGAGCAAGTTGCATCACACCCTTAATGCATCGATGGAATTGCCCAGGGTAACGTGATCACGGACATGGATAAATTTATGAGGTATTAATACGTTTAGCCTGGGTAATTTGAGTGGTGTATGTGGCCCCGGAGCAAATGATTTCTAGAATGTTCTCGGGAAATGTTTGAGTTACCTCATTAGAAATTTTGTTAAGTTACCTATGTGACCTGATTCTAAGGGCACCCTTCTATAAGCATTGAAGTGTGCTCTAGAAGTACACGCGCCGTGAGTACATAACTATTGTATTAGGTCGTCAAGTATGAAATGTCTGAATTTGAATGAGACAGCTTCGGGTAATGTTTCTCCAACAAGATTGGGTACGAGCAATACAAATATGCCCCTATGCTACCGGCACAGCCTTGCCATCTCACCGGTAGCATGGTTGCGCTAACGGCTTGGAAGCCAGGGAAGCAGGCGGTAATAACGTGGCGAAGAGCATTTCCAACATGATGTTGAAAGTGGAGAATTTTCTCTACCAAGAAGTGGACTAATAATTGGAAAAATTTGTGCTCAAGTAGAGCAAGGTTTGACCAGTGCAACGAATGGCAGGTGGACTCCTCTCCTTGCTCCCCTGGCTTACGCAGCGCGGTTTTGCAAAAAAAAAATGGTCAAAAAATGGCACCAATTTTTGGGGATCAAACTGTGGAAAATTCGTTCATCGAGCCACTTTACCTTGTCGTATTGCCGTGAACACCTGAATAATATAGGGTTACGAACGCCAAAGCTTGCTGCATATGCAGGCATAGTTTGACTCCTATCCGCTCAAGCCACAGCTTCCAACGCATCATAATCCAGGTTCATCACAACGCTCACTTTGCAGGTTTATATCACCAGGAAGAAATTTCTCAAAACATCGGTGTCCCGTTCCTTTATTAGCCACTCCCTTTCCAAACATTTCTAGGGTATTTCGAGTTGTCCTCACTTTACAGGCTCCGTAATGGAACCAATATCCCGAAATGATACGATTTTTTGTCTTTGAGTAGTTTCACAAAAGTTCCTCTCAAACAAAAATTTTTATGTTCGTCAGAAATTAAATAGGTGATTTTGAGAGAGGGAGAATTCATCTCCATAATGGAAAGAGAGATGAGAGTGGACCTAAAGAAACCCCGAAGATACCTGCTGTCAAACTGACCTCTCAAAAAATCAGACATTTCATACTTGACGACCTAATAGTTAAACCCAGAGTAAAACACGAGGTGCGAACTGGCGTCCTTGAAACCCATCTCCCTTACCTCGGCGAATTGGTTCTTTCCCCGAACAAGTATGACCATAACGCGATAGGGCTTCGTATGAGATTGGTTTCCGAGTATATATAAATCGAATCGAACGTCCACTTATCTCGGATACAGTAGCATCCACCAGAGACCATTTGCGATACGAGTGCGATACACGCACCCTCTCCGCACCTGTCCTGTGGTGGAAGATACCGTAACCTGTCGGAGCACCACTCCACTAAAATAGAGCGCACTGGAGCGGTAGTACTGCCCACATAATAACTCGTAACCCAATTGTTATCCTTTCGCGTGTGAATAGGCGTTTGCTCTTCATGAGTGCGAGGTGACTACTGAGGAAAGTTTGGAAAGGTGCAGTTCGACCCAAGAGAAGCTCATGGGAGGTTAAAAGGACAAAGAATGGGAAGCACCTTTAGGTGATTCCAAAATATATGTGAGAAGGATGTCGGTTGATTCCCATTTGTCATCAAAGATGTGCTGAATTGTAACCTCTACGCCTTCCTGGCTTAGTGATTGTTTAGTTCTATGGCAGATTTCCTCTATTCTTGAAACAATTCTTGGCACAGTTCCTTACATTTCTTTTATTATTAATTTCTATGTTGTGTGAACTAGATGTATGAGGCTTTTGCGGTTGTGGTCTTCTGCGGAGACTGTACCTCTTTGCTTCCTCTCTTCTGACCATTCCCCTCATTTATTTACATGCTTATCTATTATTTCATTTGTTATTCATTTATTCAATGATAATAATTTATTACGCTGCTTAAGGCATATGAAATAAAACGGCGGTTAAGAAAGGACCATAATCACGGGAAAGCCCAACTCAATAACGAAGCATCTGATGACTACATTAGATACTACTAATTTGTCAACAATCATTTGAGGACCATGCGCTCAAGAGAGATGGAGTCTGGAGGGGAGGGGGTAAGACCATATTTCAATGATGAGTAAGAGGAACCAGCTCGACATGTGACAATTACACGTCTAGCTGTTGTTTCGGGACCTGCATATGAAATTTTCTCCGAGCTGCCCCTGGTTTTTGACTTAACAATAGTGAAAAACTTTCTGAGATCAACTTCGAGCATGCCACATAACACTTATTACTTATTTGTTTATTTATCTGCTTACTGCACTCAAGGTGCGACACTTTGAGCAGGTGGCAGCTGATGAAGCATAGGCGATTAGAACCTAGAACAGAAACAATTACAAAAGAACCGCTGAATCTATGACGACTAGGAATAGAGCGACTTTCTGTTCGTTGGCTATGGGATCGGTGTCATTTACAAAAAACATTGAGAGCTAACTGTAAGTGAGAAGACTTTATCATCATGGCTTTAGTCTTTTATTTACTGGATGACTCTAATGCATACTGTCTCTTTCACAAATTTTGCGTATTGGACGTCGTCCGAGTGCGTTCATAATTTCTAGCACTGACTAGCTAGCTTCAAGAGCAGTTAATGTAGTGCATAAGCCCATGCTACTCATGGATTCGTTTATTAGTCACATGTTTCGAATAGCTAAAGGAAAGTTTTATGATTTCACCGTGCATTAAGTAGATGGTACCCATATAAGTGATTTTATCTACATGGAATTTGTCATTCACTACAAATCACCACGTGATAGTGGCGACCTTCCTTCGAGCATTCGTCCGTCTCCATCTCTTCCTGACTTCCAGTCTTAGCGTTCGACTCAGAAGAATAACGCTATATGCGTTCATCGAAATCATGATGAAGTAGTAGTAGTCGTACTGGAAAGCGTGAATAAGCAAAGCAGTGATTACATAACAAAACAAATCCATGTTACTTGTTGTTCTATCCACAGGAAGAGTCCTCTGAGATCTCCACCGATGGCTACCTTGATATCATATAGCGCCTCAACCAAACTGACACAAACACTGACAGTGGCAAAGATCACTAGTCCCTTAAATGTATGCTCTCATAGCGATGTGAGCGTTCGATAGCCAGCAATCGGAAATTGTTGTTCGCTATTCGTGAAATGCTCACAATTTCCTGGATTTCTTTTCTGTGACCCTTCGTTTTTCTTTTTATCGTGTGGACGGTGATTATTATTAGAAGGACGCTGATAAGTTCATAGGCACTTACAACAGCAGCTGTCATCATTCTGATTCCCTGAACATAAAGTATGGCATTTTAACACTTTCTGGGATGAAACAAGTATGAGTAGTATGGGTATTTCTCAAAATAGAAATGGTAGTTACCTACATACATGGGGAATAATTAGCATAACTTACTATTTGTGTCTCGCTTCTTCCTAGAAACTTCCAACCTTCGCCGAGTCTTTCGTAGGAGATTTCAATGAAGAAGAGCTTGTAATAAGCACCATAAGAAATCACAATATCTGCTATCAACAGTACGAATACAACTATACCAGTCCAAAGCTGCAAAGGTGTAATGTTGTGCGAAACTGCGAAGGATACGTACAGTAGTGGCCAAAAAGAAATTACCTCTTAGATTTTTAACTATAACTCCTCTCTAGGCAAAACTCAAAATTCTTAATTTTGATATGCGATGTAGCTAGTAGTAGCTATGGAGGGGTTGACAGAAATATAAAGTTGTCGCGAAAGCTTCCCGCCACTAAGTTCCGTGTATTGCCAAATTTTTCGGGGTTGTTAAGCGACTTTCTATTCAAAACATTCATATAGGTTAGTCAAGAGCCTACCCATACCCAATTTGTCCTACCACTCCGTTGCAATTTTCACCAAGAATATCGTTGTTGATTACAAACATGTTCTGTTTGTTTTCCTTTGAGAGCTCAGGAAATATAGCAATGCAAGCGATGCTGCAACAAACATATGTCATACGATAGATCCTACTCCACCTCTTAGTATATGGTGAAGATTTAGATCCACCAGTTTAAAGACGGCGGCTTGGTCTTGAGACTAACCACGATCTAGCTGGTATGGTGGAGTGGAGGAAGTTCGCCTCCTGGAGCGGATTGGAGAGAATCCGTGGCGTGATATCCACGAGCTGGTAGAGCGACCCCGGGGCCACGATACAATAGCTTTTCATCTACATTTCCTCGGAGAGCAAGTAAAAATGGCGCATATGTTCGTCATGACTCGAGCCGCCATCACCTTCAAGTGTGTAAGAAGCGTGCCACGCTTTTGACATGCGTTCGCTTGGTTCGTCGACTTGGCTACCAGTGGCCAGAAGTGGGCTCCTTGTCTTAATAACATGGGGAAATGTGGATGGATCGGACGCCGGTAACCTTGGATTCCACCGCCAAACCGAGAACTACCTCCTCAGAAGACATGCTCAATATTTGATGGAATTGACAAAGAACCGCTCGTTCTCTTTCTCAAAGAAATAGAAATTTTGTTTTACTTACCACACCACTCTTTAGAGCTGTTTTTTGGTCTGCTTTTCAAATCCTCACTCTTCGAAGGAACTCAGTTCTGTTACTTATAATCTCACCTTATCATATGCAAGCGGATGACATACCGCTGTATATCTGTTCAAGGTCATCAACAATGAGCCAAACAGATGAATGAATAAGTTCGTTGCGGTTAGCGCCATCATGAGTCGGGTCAGCATTTCGTATGGAGGGCCTTGAACATAAAAAAATAAGTGGGGGACGCATTCATAGGCTTCAACTTTGATGGCCTAATTTTCAGTACATGTTGATGAAACCACATAACTTACCGAAGCCCATTTTCATGTCCGCTCTCACCCATTGCTGAGCAAAAATAGTCGTCAAGTCAAACAATCCTTAACAGGGGTATCATTTTGGGGAGGAGAAAGGTTACAACACAATGGATTTTTTTCTCACCTGTTACAAAAAATATTCGGAAAAATGCCGCCTTGAAAACTTCAGACTTTGCCGTCATGATGACGTAAAGTAAGTAGGCATAAAATAGAAATCCACAAATCGAACAAAAAAGCAGTAAATCTAGGACACTTGACCATTCGTTGCCCATTTCTGCGAGTAAAAGGACGTCGTTGCAAGTTCTTCGATAGACAAAACATATTCACATTGAGAATATTTCATGCAATGCGCTAGATATATAGACATTGGGTATATTTCATGCAATGCGCTAGATATATAGACATTGGGTAACGCTCGGTTTTCTTGCAAGCTGCTAGAACTGTTGTCATGGAATTGATGCTCTGTTTTGTTGGGAAAACTAGAAAGTAATACTTCTGAGCATCATCCTAATGATTTGATGAGCTAATTATTAATGTGAAATTGTCAAAAAATGAACTCATCTTTTGAATGTTAATTTAGGTAGTTTACCTTTGAGCAACTTTTAAGTAAAATTGGATAATTGCAACGCGCACAAAGCGAACTACATAGAAATAAGAGGAGAAAACGTCACTTCTGAAGTATAGCAATCATCAACAGTAGGGAAGATGAGAGTGATATAATAGAATAGGATGCCGTAAAGCATAACGAGTGTTTTTAAAGGTATCTTGAATGTTACAGCATCCTGTTTTCTCTCTGCTCGGAGACCAGAGAACAAACTCATATCCTCCTGCTCTCGTATTTCTCACGAATGATAAACTGTCATGCTGATTTTGCGAGCGATGTACAGTGGGTGTCGATTGTGGTGGCCTTTCCGTAGTCTCGAAAAGCACGCAGCGCGACCGCGCCGCTCGAGCGGGAATTCTTTCCGGGACAAAAAACTGTGGGGTTTTCTTGACAGCTGGTTAGTTTTTTTCTAATTAATTAACATCAAATGTAATGAATAGCTATCAAGAAAACCCAGATTCGCCACTGCGGTGGCAATTCCGTTGTGACCAGCACGGTCGCGCTGCGTGCTTTTGGATTCCGCGGAAATGTCATCGCCATCGACGCTCAGTGTATGTAAGACTTCTCATTTTTGCTGAATGGAGTGGAGTTTCCTGCTAGTCCCAAACCTTTTTTCCAAATCTCGTAATGTCATCTAGCCATCAAGTCTTTGAGTTTGCAGTTTGCGGTTTACCACGTTGGTAACCAGCCTGTTGTCACATTTGCCCACATTCCTTTACGACACAGTGCCTGAGCGCTGTATATACATACACATATATTTATTTATTTATCTATTACATATGATCAAAGTTATGTGGGTAGAAAAAGGAAAAACTAACAACTCCGCGGAAAGAGAAAGCACAACATCACAAAGTTAAAGAATAAAACTAAAAAAAAAAGAGTTAATGTACTAATAAACATTTAAGGCATCATGTGGTGAGACACGATAGAGTAATCTTTTGAATGCGTTGTAGCTAATAAGAAGAGACTGATTTTTGCTGCTTTCATTGAATCTAGAAACTGCCCTATGCGCGAAAAAGTATCACCTGCAGTTGAGCCTAGCTTTCTTGAGCTAGAGTTTAGTTGCTCCACTTCGAGTGCTTGATGATCGCAATGAAAAGAGCTTCTCAAGCTTGAGACCGTACCCACCATGAAGTATTTTGTGGAGTAGAAGAAGATCATTTACGTTCATGCGAAAACGAAGCTCATTCAGCCCAAGGTTTTTGTTTCTCTTATTACCACCGAGAATCTGATCATAAACAAATCCCAATGTTCTTGTCATGAGCTTCCTGGTAAACGTGTTCTGTACCTTTTTTAGTCTCTCTATACTTTTGCGACTACGTGAGTTGAACACAGGAGTTCCGTACTCCAGAATGGTTCTGACAAAACGTTTGTAGGCTTTCAGGTACACCATGCTATTTCTGGTAGTAAGTGCTCTGAAGAGGTTATGCACCAGTCTATTTGCTCTGAACGCCACATTTTTTACAGTGAACATCAAAGCTGAGCTTTTCAGTCACAGTGAAGCCAAGATCCCTTAGTTGCTCTAGGGGCTCGATAGGTACATCAGCGAAACTATAAGAATACCTGTTATTTCGTGACCCCAGGTGGAGCAACTTAGTTTTTTTTCCTTAGACAACAATGAATCCCATTCCTGGGCTCATGGCTGAATCGAGTTTATTGATTTCTGGAGTTCGAATCTATCCTCAATAAAATCAATAGGGCGGTATATTTTGAAGTCGCCAGCAAACAGGTATACCTTGTATCCAATCTTTCAGTCCCGTTCTGCTTCGGTTAATTTTTGCGCTCACACGTTCGACAAGGCGTACACCATGCATTGCGCGTTCTACTGCTGACCGGAGGGTTACAGCTGTTTCCATGTCCATCTCCATGCTGGGTTCTAATTGTTACATGAAGTGGAACAGGCAAAATCTTATACGTTAACGTTAACTTCGCATAGTGTCTGCGAAGTCAATGATTATGATTTTTATTTTAATCCAATTGAAGGTAGAAGTCAATTAACTTTAACTTCATTTCTATGACGTTTGACATATGTACAGTGAAAACGTAAAGTTTGCAGAAAATTACTAATGGGCGAGGAATTGTAAATAAGCAGAAAGAGATTATGACCAGAAGAAAACTACACTCATTGCATCAACTGTTTTTCTCTCAAAGTACGGTAGGGCGTGAATCCGCCCACCTCGGGACGGATGTAATTTCAGATGATAGTTTTTGTGCGAAGAGGATATGATTTGAGGTGAATAGTCAGGAAGGAACTTCTCGGAGAGAGGCATAGATTGAATTATCTGCTTTCTATTATTTGCTTCCTAGTTTTCTTAGGAATTCAGCCGTTTTGCAGATATTGCTAGTTTCCCATTGCTACCATCTTTTGGTAGTTTGACTCTCTCAGGCCCTGAAAGCAGCAATCTGCCCAAATTCTGCAAGTGCCAGACAAATACATTTCGATGGGGGGTGG
>JARK01001373.1:1415376-1436294 GCA_000688135.1 Ancylostoma ceylanicum
GGGGGGGGGGGGGGGGGGGGGGGGTGGAATGAAGAGGTGGGTGAGGATGATATTACGGTTGTGGGCGCCAGTGATCATATGAGCGAATCAGTGCTATTTTTAAATTTAGTTGAGGGACATTCCTCATTGTCACACGTTTTTGGGCCTTTCCGATGGTGCCGTCGTATTTATAGACAATGACATAGACGACATTTGGAACTTCTGTCGATGAATGGTCATTTGGGCTGATTCGCTGGTAAATCTACCGGAGAATGGTTGCTAACGTACGGCACAGCAGATAAGAAGTAACTTAACTAACAGGTTTATAGTTTTCATTGGTAAAGGGATTCATGCCGACCTTGACGCCATTCGAATTTCTTAGATCTGTGGAGATACTCGCCAGAATTTTAAACAATTCTGAAGATGTGCTATAGATTTGAGTTTTCGTTTCGAGCACTATATTTATACGAAAATTAAAATATTTTTAATTCTAAGTTTCTTTCTGCACTTATCAGTAAGGCAGAGGGGAAAGTTGATTGTTAGTGAATGTTTTGACAGTGAGTCACTAAAGGAAGTGATGGAATAGCTTTGTCAGATAGACAGTCGAGTGATTATAGGATGTAGACCTATATCATAACTAGGATCGTTTCTGGATAAGGAAGAGATGCTGATGCCATGAATTGCCACGCCTATCTCATGACACACAATTCAGCATGAATTTTAGTTTATCCATGTCAGGGCGTTTGTTTGTGACCAGAGAACGACAGGCCGGCGATCCGACGATATTTTGCGTTTGTAGAGCAAAAGATGTCATAACAAAAGTTTCTTGCTCTTTATGTTGATGTTTTTCCTTTTTTGAGAGAAGCTTCGAATCCGTGTGAGTAGGCGTCTTCCGTCATTTCCTGTGTTGACGACGACTCACCAAGTAAAAATCCACGTTTTCGAGTGAAATTCTTCAAATCCACGGGGCTAACAAATCAATTTGTGCTCCTTCTTACTATCATTAGTTTGAAAGTGACGTCATTTTGAAAATAACAAGGGAAAAGTGGTATATTTGACAAGTTACCTTCGATAGCTCGTTTTCTTGGACGGATATTCATAACAGGCCTTTGGTGTGCAAGGACAATAATGTAAGATGATGGTCAACAAATATGAAACTGTGTTCATAACAGACCTTCCAACCACCGGCTTACGTTTTGGAGATGTCAGTTTCATATGCTAATATAATGACTCGAACTTCAAAATCAACGTTATCATGCTTCTGTATTCAATGCGTTCCTAGTGGCTTGGTTTTTCTGCAGTTCCGTTTCCTCTCTATACGTTTATTAATTCTAATTGTAAGCTCTAGGGGCCGTGTTGTGCCGCCTACGTAATCGTCGCCACAGACGTTGCATGACATTCGATAGATGACTTCTGATACCATGCGGTTTCCCCGTCTCCCAGGGAGAAAGATGATGAGAGTGGGACGTGCTGCTGGTTGCAAAGACGACCATGTAGGCGAGCCGACACTCCAGATTATCAGAGAGTTCATCCACTAGCTTCACTATTTCGCCTAAACCTGATCTCCTCAGGCAGACCGGAATAGATTTGCTTGACGGGATGCTTAAGAGGAAATTATTAGGATGTTAAGTTGGAAATGCGCGTTTTTGCATCGGACAAATTATCTTTCGAAAACAAAGCTTCAACACCCCAGTCCAAGTTCAATGGAGAATTGGTATTGTTGAACCTTCGACATCTTCCATACAAAGAGTGAGCGCTTCCCTCTGGGTTATCGCAGCGTAGTGGTCTAGAATAGCGTCTTACCCAAAACTTGGTCTAGTCGCAGTTTTGGAATTTTTCTCATTTATTTAAGGCGTGAACAAAGCAACCAGGTGGTCGCCCGATAGCGCAAAGTCTGGGCTCTTAGACGATCCCAAGTGCGGTTCTCGATTCCAGATTTGAAGAACAGGGCAGTCGAGGAAACGATTTTCAGTCAGAATTTCGGTTCAGTTACCCAAATTCGAGGCCATTTTCGAGTAATTTATTGGCGCATGGATTTAGCCAATTATTACACCAAAAGTTCCCTTAATTCTTTATATGATCTGTAGTGGTGTTCCGCTGCATTTTTGCGCTCTTTAACAACATAAAGTTAGGGAACAGAAATTTCAATTATCCATCTCTTCCAGTGTGGGGCAGACGATAAAGCAGTCGTCTACGTGTCAGCGGTAGAGTGGTTTGCGATCCGATACATCGAGAACCCGATATGAGAATCCCATCTACTTCTCCTCCTCCTTTGTTGAGTGATTTCTGCAACGTGATGTCATCTCGGAGAATGTTTCCTAGTCGTTGTAGCGACATGAGAACGGTACATAAGGCGGCTGGTTTGGATAGCGCAAAATTCGTGCGCAGAGACCTGCTGCATTCGCACGACACGACGAGTTTGATACTCCCAATCAGGCTAATCCATTCATATTTTGCTGCATACGCAACATCTAAGTCTGGGCATTGGTGATCAGAGTCACAGAATACAACTATAATATATGTCGTATGTCAATGTATGTCGCGGCGGTGAAAATGGAAAAACAACTTTCGTAGATATGAAGTCACAGTGAGGTAATCCACGTGCGGTAAACACTGTTGATATCAAAAACACCGGTCTCTGCTGCAGTTGGAGTATCCCCAGACTTCGCCGGCGGTCGTGGCGATCGCTACGACCGCCGGCTGTAGTGGCGATCGCCACGACCGCCGGCGGTCGCCACATGGATAAAGTGAATGAGGAAACCCCAGACGAAAGAGGGATGATAATCAAAGGGGCGTGGCAATCGATAGGCATCCTTCCCATTATCGCCATCGCTCACATCGCCACTTCATTGTGAGCACATCCTCGAGAGTACCGGCGATGAGCTCCGTTTGGCAGCGTTCCAGGCGATCCACGTAACAATCGATACGTATCATTTCCACGATCCTTATCTCTTCTATCGCCGGTTCATTTCGATTCATTTCGAACTGGCGATCGCCACGACCGCCGGCGAAGTCTGGGGATACTCTTGAATACGAAGGAACTTTCCGGAAGAGGCGAGCGATAACCGTTTTGAGTTCATTTCTATCGCGCACAAATAGAAAGGAGCTAAGAGACTCCCGAATACTCTCGGTCGACTTTCATGGAGTCCAAATTTTTGGTTCGGGTTACACATTGTCCACATTTACTGAGCCACTACGCAATTCGTGTGGTGAACAAGCCCTTTTCTCACCTGATGCTGGATCCGCTTCTAGGAAGCTGCGGAACAAAATTTGTCAATGAACCGTTAATGTCATATATCAGTCCAATAGAACAGCAGCAGTTCTCATGTATTTATTAATCCAATCGAAAAGGGAACAATATATCACAACACAGTCACATGTGAGCATCATTCACGAACATTCATGATCTTATGTACAATATTAGGTTATGAGTTATTTTGCAGTGTTCGTTCGCGTCATCTCATAAAAGCAGAAAATCTGTGCCCTAGAACCTCATGTTTATTGAATCATTGAGGTGTTCATACTAGAAATGTGTGAGAAAAACCGCTGGAGGATCTCCGATCTCCAGCTAAACTATTGCACTGTGAAGAGGGCGTTGCTCGGCTTATTATTGCTGGTGACCCTCGGTTTGTATTTGAGGCACTTCCACCTCATTAATATTTCGAGTTGCAAAGCTCGGCTCAGAATAAGAATACTATAGGCATTCATTGTCATCATGATGAAGAAGTACACGTCGAACTGAAATTCACAGAAGTTCACCTGGATTATAGCATGAAACACGTGAATAAAAGGATGACCTACGTAATCTTTGCAAGCCTAGTCAACCTATTTCATGCCCCACTGAAGCACTATCTAAACACTTCCTCTTTGACTGTATGGGTGCCACGTAAGGGGTAAAATTTGATCTCCTGAATCTGCGGTAGTGTTGTAAGAGTTCTTTATGTTCTCAGAACCCCTAGAGCAAGTTGTCTTCACACTTTACCTGGAGACAACTTGCAGGCAAGCTCCCAACTAGTAACCCGTTATGTACAAGTCTGACGTCATCATGCTACCTAGAACTGGGTTGGCAATGAAGAGTCAAAGCAATATTAAATCCTTTCCGTTTGCGTAATATATGACACAACTACAGAGGAGGCGTGAGGCATGGGCAGTTGTGAGTGTGACATTTGGAAACTTTATTCATAGTGAACGGCGTTGAGTTGTTGCTGAGAAAGGGTGAGGACAAGATGACGATAATTGGAGCCGACAAATTGTGGGCAAGAAAAAAGTGTAACATTTTCGCCCAACAAGCTGTATGGTCGACCAACTGTTGGCGAAAAGGAGCGAGAACGTTGTGGACAGATTTGCGATGGACAACTTGACAGCAGGGAAGGATGAATACAAGCTGTCGAATAAGCTTTGGTGCGAGCAGTTTCAAATGCGATCGGAAAGTTGTTTGCCAGAGCAAGTTTTTCCGAGGGTTTTGCGTCGTAGAAATTTACAAATTTTTTTTTTCAAAATTCTTTTTCTGAATTTGCAGTTATTTTTTGAATTTCCCTCTGTTGACAGCCTTGTTGTTGATTTAGTTCTTTTCTCCTAATCGGTCTTAGCTTAACAAAGTATAATACGAATTGACTGTAATAGAAGTCTTACCTGAGATTGTATCCATGCTATAATGGGACTTTCAAAATTGAAGAGAAATGAAAGATCGTAGAATGCTTCTAATAGGTTTACTGGACAGTTGATAGCAGTGAGAATAACGAAGCTCTAAAAATGAACATTTTGAGCATGTTCTTTGTGGGTATTATGTTGTGAATGTTGGAAAATTAGGAATCATTATTGGCAAAATAGTAGATTTTTTCTCGAGTACTTAAAAACATATTTCTAGGTACAAGGATGTTACATGCATCACAGTGGTGGCCATGGAAACATAGAAAATACGGCACGGGAACAACAAATTGCGCTAGCTGAATGGTCAAGCAGGGAAATGGCACGTAAGTTTTTATATAGGATTGGATATTTAAAGGCAACACCCACGAAAATTCTCATCATCGATATTTTGACGTAATCTTAAACTTTCAACTTCGGTTAGCACGGGTACATCTGTTAATTTTGTCAAAGGTTCTAGGAGGACGATTTCTGAAACTTGACGAATTTGAGTATTCTCCCCGATTTGCAGCTTTCTCGAGAAAAAGAAAACGGAAATAGGAAACGGGAAGAATGAAATTTTACAGATACATCTGTGGAGCAAAAACAAAAAAGGTGGAGCTTAGGACAAGAAGAAATGTTGCTAATTTACAATAAGAGAGAATAATTGAATGACACGAGCCGGAAAAGGGTAAACAACTCTTGAAAAGTGAAATGGGAAGGTTTCCAAATATTTCTAACCAAAATAGTAGATGAATTGTGAAGAAAAGAGCGCGAAAAAGACTTCTTCGTTGAAAAAACCGAGTGAAGGCAGGCAAAGACAGCTGATGTGTGCCAACTGTCGCTCCAATGCTACGTTTGCAAGTCAGAAAATCTTGTACCAGCAGGCTGGTTCGAACTGTTGCACTGAAGTTCTACTTGTAATATCTCGCGTGAGTCGTGGCTTCCCTTACCATTTTCGTCGCAGAATTGTTGGGACTATGTTTGAGATTCGAAGACTCCAAAAAGCTTGAAGATGAAGATTATTGTGGGTGCTCTCTTTAGGAATGGATCACTCAGTGACCTTTGCGACACTTTTTTACAAATATCTGGGTGACGCGCATAAGCGCCAAATTCAAATGTTATGAAAGTATCATTAGAGCATTTGTTAACAAAGGAGCAAGCACTGGAACCCACAGGCGTGGGACATCGTTGAAAAAGGCGGAGAGACTATGACGCTCATCACCGAGTATTATTAATTTGGATATTGATCGAATCTATCATTTTTCTTCAAGGTAACTCAAATCCAAAGCTCCAGTTTCAGTCACTCTAATTCAAAATGTGGCTGCTAATGCTAAATGAATTTGTGGCAAATTCTGGCTAATTGGGCAAAATTACGACAACAATATTCTTACCATCTCTTGTCCCATTTTTCGGTGATATTTCTTCTTCTGTCTCCGAATTGCGCGAAATGTGAAGAAAATAAAAATAATATTAATCATCTCGAAGATTATCACGACAAGTGCTCCCATCAGTCGAGTTGCCTTGAACAAACCATTATCAAATAATTAAAATAGCTATAACACTTACAAACAACCGAGTACGGTAAATGGTAATTGTAGTAGTCCCCCGCTGTGAAGTTATGCGGGAAATGCGGAAGGCCGTTGTTCTGTGTTTGTTTTTGTGTGGACCATAATGACGGAATAGGGCCAGTGAAAAGCCGGGATTGGCCTCTGCCTTGACCAGTCCAGTCACATGATTATGACCGGCTCCATTGCCCCATCACGACCCTCACCCTATTTTATCCTTGGTAGACAACCTCCACAAAATAACTCACGAGTGTTCGATTCTCTCTTCCAACCAATCTCCATCCATTTTGTGTTTGTTCATAAACGAATCTTGTCAAAAACCATTCAGTATATGATGCATATGATACTACGAAGTCAATGATTAGCAAGCATTGTAAAGTTGTATTCGTCCAGAACTGAAGGAAGTTAAATATTTAAGAGGCATTAATTTGAGAGAGAAAAATACTGTTATTTCCACAGGGAACGATCGCTACTCCTGCGGTGAATGTCGGGTCTTGCCTCGCCCGCGCCGCGTAGGAGTTACGGTGCGCCAGTCCGCGGGAGTAGCAATCGTGGTTAACGTGGTTAACCTTCCCTGTTGCTTTTATATGTATGGAGAAAATCTCTTATAGTTAGTCAACTTCGAAAAACTGGGGAAAGAATTTACCTTCTGGTGACATTTCGGTTTACAAGTGGCAGTGTAGCGATTCAGACTCATTAGGAACGTACCAAACACATGAACCAACATGTTTGTACCAGTTAGTGTCATCATTAAGCGAGTGCCGTATTCGAAATTACGTGCTGCAATAATACCTTCGCAATTATTTATTTATTGATTTATTATTCCATTTATTTATTTATTTATTTACTTATTTATGATATGCACACAAAGGTGCAAATGAACTGTCAACAGCCGGTTAAAACCCTAGAGAAACAAAAAAAAATCAGCAACATAGTGTTAACCAGTCCTACAATTGTTGAAGGAGAAACACTGACAAAGGAAAGGAAAATTTGTGGAAAGTGGCAAAGACGTCCGATCTGAATTCCCAGCAAGCGAAAGAAAAATAATTCCGATGGCGTTGCAATCCACTATTCAACATACCTTGAGCCGATGACACTTGGGAGAGTTAGTAGGGGTGTGAAAAAACGGGTGGTGCTAGGGACAACGCTAGTCTTTGCGGTGGGGCAGACATGAAGAATCTGACACTGGATTTTCGGATGTTAGGTATTCCCTACCCTTTATAATCTAGCTGCGAACTCTTCTAGGGACGACTTTTTAAACCAGATAATCGAAGTTTGTGCCCTCAGCATGGTCAATAAGTTGTTTTGCCTATGAGTTTGATATGAATAAATATACCAAGATGTGAAGATGAATCTTCTTAGCAACCAAAATTTTAAATTCACTATTGTGTGCTAGAAACTTCCCTTTTTCACCTTAGCGTATACCTCTGTCACAACTCTTGCAGTGACTAGAAGAAAAGTGGTTTAATTGATACAACATGCAGTCACCATCTTCTTGATTTGTTTGAACTGTCGAGACTAAGAATGTTTCGTGTTCAATAGAGAAGTGAAAGCTAACTCGAATAAGGAAGTCGCAATATTCGCGGAGGAATGTTTCTGGATGGTGCGTGGCTGACTTATGGTATTCAGTAGGTACATGTTTAATTCCTATCGTCATCTTTATCGCTCTTGTTTCTGTAGCACGAGGTTAGGTGGACTTCTGTGTGGAACACCTAGGAAATCATTTGGCCTAGTTTCATTGAGCCGATACGAGGTTGTTATAGATCTTTATTAGGCTGCCGGCCGTCTCGGCGAAATCGCCTCCTTCAGAGCGTGAAAGAGGGTAATATCGAGCAAGTTATCCGATCCAATGCCTCCTCAGCCTCGCACAAATTCTTGATCTCTTGCGTAAAAACATAAGCAGCAGCAGAAAAGTGAGTACCGTAACTAGTCCACGATCCACAGAATGGTGGATGCGACAGCTGTAGTGTCAGTGAGGGCGCTATTAGACATCACAGATCAGAAGAGAATCTGTAGATAGGGCGCTAGTTCCCGTGTGATAGAAATGCATTCATCTTTGCGGTTCATTTCGGTTGCCTTGATCTTGCTGCAGTGGTAATCTTTGTTCCCAAGGTAAACTGTTGCTGTGTCGTGAAATTCTGGTGGTTTGAATAACTTAATGAATATTGAGAGGGGGATAAATAAGTGAATAAATGAATAAATAAATGAACAATTGTACTACTATTCCAGCTGCGATGAAGAGCTGGCGGTCTATGTGTGCTTTATTCTTTTGGCTTTTGGCTTTTCTCAGTTCCCATGAGAATGTGATCATTTTGTGATTTTGGTGTCGGAGCACTGCAAGTACATCTGATAAATGTGTGAAGTCATGATGAATCAAAGCCTGAGTAGGGTATTCCGGATCCTACACAACGTTCCCAAAGCGGGCGATGAGGATTTTTTCCACATTCTTCCACAAACGTGAAGTGTACGGTAGTAGTGCAACCCCACAATGTGCTTCGATATAGGTTGTCCCCAAGCGAGCTTTGTTGCACTTTCGTGAATTCAGCTGTAGCAGAGGCAAAATGAGAGATAGAAAACATAGCTCTATAAATTTAATCAGCGCTAATTAAATAGTGATCGACAATTTACTGTATGTTGTTTTTTTTTGTCTTTCAATTACATTTGTCGATTTAGAAAAGCATTGATTCTTCATCCGTATAGAACGTACCGAAGCCGAGTTTGAAATCCGCTCGTATCCATTCCTGCGCTATGATCGTCATAATATCGAAAAAACCTTGGAAACAGAGGTTAAACTAAATCATCTCCATCGCGATGTATATTTATTTTGAGCACACAAAAGTGCCTATGTCGGAGTAAATACTTTAGCGAGACCCTATCACATACCTGTGAATATAAAAATGCGAAAAAATGTCGACTGGAATATGTAGCTCTTTGAAGTTGATAAGATGTAAAGAATATAGGAATAGAAAATAATAGCTGACACTGATATTACAAAGAGTGGGTCGACAATAACAAAAATTATGCCCGGCATTTGCCTGAAATGGTGGGATGAGCAGGGGTTTTTTTGCATTCAAAGTGGAATGTGATCAGAAGTGAGGATAGAAATTGATATGGACTATGGGAATAAGGCGGAGTAGGTACAGCCTTTAATCTATTTTTGGCCAACTGTTCATTTGTAGTCTTAGAGGCTCCGTGCTCAGGAAAAAAAAACAGAACGATGGGTATAATTACTAAGATTGTCGAATTTTCTGTGCTTTGCTCTGGTGTCGCTTATTCATATACTGATAGGGAGCATCATTTACTACTAGTATTTACGACATGAGGGAACGACTACTGTGAAACTAAAATTAGCTGAAGCAATTCCCAGCTAAGATTAGCTCTTGTACTTTCTGCTCTGCTCGTTCGTCTTCCAATCTTAACATTTTGTGGTGAATTGTGAGACTTTTGTCACACCTATTTGCTACGACGGATCTATATTTATAGAGCCAATCTTTCAAAAGAACTATGGTCACATTGAATCTGAAAATGAGAGCTGGACCCTGACTGGAGCAAAATAAGATCAGAGTATTCCGAATGGAGATCGAACCCCCCATCGGACCTTACAGCACCAGGCAAATCACAGCTTTCATTTCATCTAAGTATAAGTCTCTATTATACATATGTTGATATTTTTATTTTTTCACTCTATTATCTATAAAATTCTATATACTCATATTCTATTCAAGTGGTATAGTGAAAATAGATCAAACTAGATTTTACAATATAATTCCGTCAAAAACAAGAGGTGGATTGGAGAGCGAGTACAGTATCCTCTGCATGTGATTTTGGTCACCTGGGGGGTGAATTTGCTTACCTGAGAAGTCACCTTCAATGTGAGATTAGCTCAGCGTATACGGATTGTTATGGGCCCTATCGTGCGATAGGCTTGTCCAGAACCACTATCCCCATCACCCCTCTCCCCTCAACTCTTATATCTCGCGAACAACCCTAAATAAGCTGAGCGTCACAGAGTGATGATCGGCTATAGGCCAATTTGTGCTAGACTTGTGCGAGCATCGAACGTACACATTCGTGGGAGATTTTTAATGAGTTCAGGCCATTATTCCGCATGCACCACGAATGAGAACTGCGTAGGACAACTGCGAATGATCTTGCCTGAAACAGGTGAAATGCGAGCAGCGTCTCTTCTACGTCTGCTTTGCGTCTCAGATGCGTCATCAACGCGTGATGGCCAATCTTTGGTCACAAGAACGTGTGACGCCCGCTCTCCTACGGCATAGTTTGCCATGAAAAAGCGGCAAAAGAGGGATGAAGAGGCATAGAAGGATCGCAGCAGCATGTGTCCTGCTGCCGCCCTAGTGAGCTGAGGGTGCAGCCGGAAGAATAACATGGAGAGACTGTAGCAACGAAGCTTGTGGTGGATTTTGCGAGCGAGGAAAGAAGATTGTAACTGCATACAAAAATGTTGGAGCCCTTTTTTACAAGCCGAGACATGCCGAGACATGCACTATAAGCAGGTGTCTAAATATAATTTGCAGGAAGCCGTCGAAATTCAGAGAACATATGCTGGGTAAGGAGGTGTAGTTATACGGAACATGCCCTCACACACTGCCTTTCTTTGGGATAGATTATTATTCTATACATAACAGAGAATTTACGTATGCACTCGTATTGAATTCGGGGTAGTTGCTCGCTGTTAAGATCCGTATCCAGCCAAAGATCCACGGAATTTTCGGGATAATTTTTTCCATGTTAGTTCTTTTCTAGGAAGTACAGAGAAGTTGTAGGGGGTACCTGGCACGGAAATACTCTGAAGTGCGTCGCCTGAACATTTTCCAGGTCTCGTTGCCTGGCCAGCAGACGTGCTTGCCTGCTGGCCAGGCAACAAGACCCGGAAACTGGCTAGGCAACACCCGGAAACTGATCAGGAAATTCAGTCCCGGAATCTGATCAGGCAACCACGAACACCCGGAAACTGGCCAGGCAACACCCGGAAACTGGCTAGGCAACACCCGGAAACTGATCAGGAAATTCAGTCGCGGAATCTGATCAGGCAACCACGAACACCCGGAAACTGGCCAGGCAACACCCGGAAACTGGCCAGGCAACACCCGGAAACTGACCAGGCAACACCCGAAAACTGGTAAGGCAACACCCGGGAACTTGTTAGCCAACACCCGGAAACTGTTTAGGCATTACACCCGGAGTCCCCGAAAAGCAGGGTCCCGCGCCACCTCATGAAACTCTGTCAAGTACCGCGTAGATGACTTATTACATCGACGCGTCATGGGCACAAACCACTTCATGAAGCAGCCTTTCGCACCTTGAAGAATGACACTCTTAGCCATCTACAAGTGCTCGTTCATCGCGCTTCGTACATGCCGAATGTTAGGACTCGTGTGTTAATATGGAGAAAATCCTTTTTGATCAAAAACCTGCGAAATTTTTGGTGTTATGGGAGGACGTTAGGGACATACTCACTTGGCATAAGTTTCATCTTGAAATCTCTTCACACTGTTGGGAATTAAGGGGTCGACTACAAAAAAAGTATCTGACATCACCCGTAATTTGGTCAGGCAACACTCGAGTCCCGTAACCCGGCCAGGCAACACGCCAGTCCCGGAATCTGATCAGGCAACACCCGTAAATTGAGCCGGATCCGATGTTGACCCGTAAAATGTTCAGGCAACATCTGAAAACGTCTATTCAGCCGTAAACTGGTCAGGCAAACTTCAGTTTTCCCGTTTCCTGGTCAGGCACACCCCTTCTCCCGCCTGCTGGTCCGGCGGCGGACATCAGAGTACTCGTTTTAGAACACGCTAGGAATCGTACTTCTCGCATCTTCTTTCCTACGGAATTCAAATAACACAAAATTGTGGAACAATGCCACGTTGTGCCCGTAAAGTGTAGTTACCGTACAAAATAAGTGAAAACCTCTCTAAATGAAGCAAAAGCGGGGCAATCTCACTTAATGTTCCGGGAAGAAGTAAAATGATGATGAGGGATTGGTCACTTAATCCATTCGAGACAATTTGATTCTTAGTATTTAGTTCGAGTGCGAAATAGGTTTGTCCAGCATAAAAAACGTGTAAAATTTAAGTATCTGGCAGAGTATGGAAAGAATCTCGAGCACAACTCGTCGGATAAATGTAGGAGTTAATGTGAGAAAGCCTTAGAGGGGAACTTGGCAAAAAACAAAATTTCCCACGTCCTTGGCGCCCACTTTTAGTGCGAGGTCTAGAAATAAGAGGTACAAAAACGAACGTTCACAAGAGAAAAGATAGATGTAATTACTTGCTGACTTTTTCAATCAATTGCTAGCTTTACGAAAATAACGTACATAATTTCTCTTTTTTTTTTCTGAAGGCTACCCTCCCACCCAAAAAGAGCCATGAACAATTTTTTAATTGTAGTGTGTAGACATGTTAATCATCAGCATATGGGAGTTTTCGAGAAAGAAGTTATTTTTTGGTTGTACAGTACACAGGTTATTTTGTACGTAGATGAGTAACTACCATAACCCAGCATTGTAGTTGTTATCTGAAGGCCAAGGTGCGTACGGGCGTACGTGCGTGTCTGTCTGGTGAGAACATGAGAAAAGCTTCGGAGGAAGTTCTCATAAACATGAAGTGTGAGATGGCACGGAAATCGAAGGCGATAATTTAGCTTTATCTTCTTCTGGTACCTTGCTCAAGTGTGGAAAACTCTGGGTTCTTTAAGAGGTTCTTCTTTCTCTAAGCACCCACGGAGATTTTCATCTCTCAGGTTTTCCCGCATTAATAAACATTAGTGTAGTCCTAGCTAGACAACAAGAGCAGTGGAAATGTTCTGCGTTCAGCTCATTACAAGTTTTGCTGCATACCAGCGTCCACTTTCGACGAGTTCACCGCTGCAGAATGAGTGCGAATTTTTATGTTGCGTGATCCAAAATAGAACCAGCTGTTTTGCCGTAATTTGTGATCCTAATTCACTAGTTTCTTCATTCATTGCAACTTTTTTTCGTCACTTTTTGGAATAATTTCTTTTGCTTTTATTTTTCGCGCGCATTCTATTGTGCTTATAACTGCTTGGTTATTTTCAGAGCTAGTTCTTGTCAAAATTTAAATTTTCACCTATTTCTCCTGCATCGGAGAATTCCGTGAAGTTTAGATTCTCCAATATTGAGGCTTTAGCCGTCTGGACAACAAACAGGCTGTCCAACGCGCGCCGTTCCGTCGTACTCTCAAGATAGTAACATTCTCAATATCACAAATGGATCATATACGAGTTTATAGAGAAAGACGAAACGCACGTGCTGCGTACAAGTGATACCTGTTAACCACAAACCAGAAGAATTAAGATCTTTGATAGATAAAGGCTTTCTATTCTTGTCTCGCAGAAAATGACGCCCTCACACTTCATGACACCAGGAAAACCTCTCTGAAACCTATGTGCGGCCCGACCATCACACAGAAGACACGCTCAAATGCGATTCGGCGCACCCCAATGACAGGACGGTGAGCGTTGCACAGTCCATTTGTTGTCCAGACGGCTAAAGCCCAATATTGGCCTTGTTGATTGCCACAACTTTTTTCAATGGTTGTTTCTTCTGCTGAGTCACAGAGGGACTAGAGATTAGAACAAGTCACTGAATGCGCGAAGAACCAGCGGATAAGAAAGACGGCATTATTGATCATCTGATAGGTTTTACTTCGAACTGCTAAGACAAGCTAGCCTCGTGCACATCACTTGTGAATAGAGTCAGTCCATATAGGCGTAAAGTACTGTGGAACTATCTGTCATGAATCACAAACCATGATATGACATCTGATTCCCTGGCACTACGGAGGAGATGGAAAAGTGTTCGAGGGGTGAAGTTGTTAGCATATCGGGGCTCAATGACCGAATCATCCCACTTCATGATCCCTGCTCTTGAACCTCATCACTCTGTGCTACATCTCTATCTCAAAAGGGTCCGAGTATTACTGGTAATCACTGTGTAGGTTGATCGTACGGGAGGAGTATTGTAAGAAGTAAAGGAAACTGGTAACTGTAGCAATTGAAATTGAAGCAAGGAGAGGGCAGGGTATGCAACTTGAGACTATGCATTGTGTATTTCAACCTAGTGTTTAGTTGGAAAAGTGCACCCTACAAGGAAATATATTTACTTCATGTGTTCAACAACCAGAAAAGCCACAATTGGATCGTGATGCAATCCAAAATAGCAACAAACGTTTTCCTGCGAAATTGGTCTCATGGTAAACAAAGAAAAGAATACTTAAACGTAGGCATAAGCACTTGTTACTGGACTTTTCGCTTACTTAAACGTAGGCATAAGCACTTGTTACTGGACTTTTCGCTATCCTTTTCAACTTTTCTAGATTTTTCCCGCCTAAAAAAAAACAGAAACCACGTGGATAGAAAGTACGATATGCTGTGCGCTACGCTACAAAAGTTTTTTTTACTACTCAAAAAAATGCAATTTCTACTTGTTTTAATTGTCAATCCATGGGGAAGTATACATATAGCTACATTCTTGACACGCGCTGTGCACTTTTTCTTCACAAGCAACTATAAAAAGCCGAACGTAGCGTAAGACTTTTCTCCATCGAAGTGCATCTTGCAGGTATTTAAATTTGCAGCAACATCTGAGTCATATACATACACTTGCAACAACGCATTTTTGATGGAAAAAACGACAAAAACGGCAGACTGGTTAGGAGGTAATCTTGATAGAGCCGAAAAAGCAATGAGAAAGATTGGTAGTGGGAAGCAAAGCGCTTGTCATTTTAGGAGAACTAGCAATAAGAGCTATCATCTGTGCACAACAGATTTCCCAGCATGAAAACATATTGTGTACTTTATTGTGCAATAACTTATGGTGTAAACTAGCTGAAATAGAATATGGTTTTGATGTCGTGAGATTCCAACACTAGCGGCTCTATACATTTTTTTCATAAAGAAAAGAAGCTAATTAAATTCCCACTGGAGAGGACAGGACAGGACTAAATTATGCGATAGAAAAGCCCACTACTGTAGGCAGTTTACAGTATGGGAAAGCGGGCTTCAACTGAACATCATAAATCAACTAATGGAGGAAAGAGAGGGAGGGAGAATTCTGTACACTATCGATAAAAGCGAGTGCTGTGAACAATTTTCAATTTTGTATTCAACATCAAAGAGCTCTTCTGAGCCATGGAGAAAGCTAACACTTTGCTGTGAATTCAAACAAGTCCAGAAGATCCGCGGCGGGGCGATAATTGCAGGAAAGCGTTTTCGGAGGCTTTTTAATTAATGCCATGTTACTTTTCATTTTCCAGTAAAACATAGAACGAACGCGGTACTCGGAGAACTACAGTAATTCGGGCAATTAGCCACGTAATAAGTGAGAGCGTGGTCGGTGCAGTAACAATGGATTATTAACTCAAATTGTTTTCGCTTCTTTCCGTTGTGAAATTGACCTTGATTAGGATCCTATATTTGGAATGATTTCGCTTTTGGGTTTGACATTGTACTAAGGAACGTGCTTTTGCGTGCTAGAGAAACATAGCTTAAAAATTTGCACATAGCTCAAAAATTTGCTGGATAAATGACCTCTTTGAGTGTTGTTTGTCGCTGGTAACTTTGAGGCCATCTAGCTGAGACGAACAATAATTGTGGATAAGCTATTGAAAGAAAAAACTTTGTAAACTGTAGGTGATTCACAGTCAGACATATTTATTAGTTTTTAATATCCTCTAACCGTCTTACGTATGTTCATTCTCGTAACTTGCACCGCACTTAATGTGTCTATGCCAAATAGGGAACGGTATTCTAGTAGTTGCTAGATATTCCGTTCAGAGAAACGATTATAAAAACGACTTGAAAAAAGTGCAGAATATAGAATTGAAGTTTCATGAGTACCATTCTGATATAGTATCAAGAAAAAGGGCAAATTTTGGATTTGTTCCTATGAACCTGCAACAGAATAGAGCAACTCCATTGTTTTTCTTGAACTATACCCTGGGTTGTCGGAGAAGTTTCCCGCCTCTTCCTTTCCTTTTATGCGAGAATTTTCTTCTGGAATTTTCTGTTCAAAACATGTATGAGCGCTGATGAAGCTTACTCACATCATTTTTGCTTGCATCCCGTCACGGTTATGGCCTAAAAACCGTTGTTGACTTCTGGTACGTTCGACTGCTTCTGCTTTGCAAATTCAGGAACCCAGGAATGCTGCTGTCTGCCGCAATCCTCCGTACGTGCTGCCGTCCGCGGAACCTCTGTGATAAACCCACAGGGATACAGAAGGGTAGAGTATAATGATCTCCATTTAACCAGAATGGTAGATGGTAAATGATGATGGGGGTGTCAGCGAGTGCACGTGGAAGAGGTCTGCGAGCGCTCGTGGCGGGAGGGGGTCTGTCATATGTAACGGGTAGGTGCCAAGGATGAGCGGATTATCCGTATCCGGTTGTCCTTTTTACCGTTATCCGGGTGTTCTTCCTTATTCGTTATCTGCACAGTTATCCGGGCATTTGGCACCGGATAACGGTGCGGATAAGGCAAAAATGGGCAGATTCAACTGCATCTGACGTTCTGCAGGGGCAGTGGGGAGTTGTCATCCACAGGACATTTTGTGCAGTTCGATCTTAGGCGCGAACGATTTCTCTCTAAAATTTCCGAGAGCTTCTATCCTTCCATATCTATCCTTTGACTCATCAAGCCTGAAGCCTAGACTGTGATTGTGAGTCAAGTGTGATTCCACAGATTCCGATTTAAAGCATTTACCAAAGCGAAAGTGTCCTTGGCAAGAACTTCTCCTCACCTTATAATATCACCATTCCAACTCCGTAAACTTCTTTGGAATCTCACGTTGATCTGACTCTTCGTTCATGAAATGGGAGATTATCTGTCGAGGAGACCTACTAGCTTCTCAATAGATCCCTTCGAGTTTTGGAGAAATGACGCTAATTGGGCAAAGCATCCGAATTGGCATTCTGAGTGCATGTCTAAGTGAACGTAAATGGAGAAATGAATTTTTCTTTATGTTGTCTCTGATGATGATTGCCAAAAACTTCTCTCCGACGACGGTAGATCTTGTGAGCGAGATAAAGTTCCTCTTTCGAAAGGTGCAACCATTATTGTTGAAGGTGTAACCTGTTGCACTAACTTTTTTCACAGAACCCTCTTCATAATCACGTTTCGCGACGATGAATATAACTAAAAGGTGCTTTCCTGGATGTTTATCTGTTATCCTTCATCCGGTATGCGTTATCCGGTCATTTTTGGCCTATCCGTTATCCGCACCGTTATATGAGTCGTGAAAAATCCCGCATCCGCTCATCCCTGATAGGTACCCGCAGTTTGGGTTCCACTAGCAGCTACAACGGGGGTGGACCCCTTTTCTGCCTGCACTCGACCCCACGAATATCTGAGTAGGTGATATGATAGGCCTCTCTACTGTCCCTTACTACACGGTGAAGGTTTGGCACCGCGAGTTCGAAGACGGCTGTTTTAGTTGAGATGAAGCTGGATTTCTTTCCTTAACGGGTTTCCGCTTGTTTTCCCAAATTGGATACCAGCGACGAGAAATGGATTCCTTATTTAAATCACATGAGGAAATGTGAGTTGCTCGGATACTGATAATATTGGATTCCACCGTTAAAACGAGAACTACCGCCTTAAGGGGTTTTTACAGTTTTTAGCAAGTTGCGGCGCGGCGCGAGAAACCACTCGCTGCAAACTGAATTCTCGCATTTCAACTCGCGCTAGGGTTGCTGCAAACGTCGCCGGTTGCCGCAATTAAAGGACTGGAAATGCTTCATCAGCATAATTTGACACGGAAGAAATACAGTTTTTCCCTAGTAAAACAGCGAAATAACTGTCACGAGAAATGAGCACAAGTTTTATGAAAGAAATCACTTAGAAAAAACAAACATCAAACAAGAAAAACGCTCAAAATGCATGCAACTGCGAAGAACATCTGATTTGCCGCGTTGCCGCAGCGGCAAAGAATGCCCCCGAGCATTCCTTGCCGCAGCCCGCAGTGCGAGCTCGCAAAATGACGCGCCGCGGGAAAAAAGTGTACAAGGACACCCTTGCGGCATTTGACGCAGCGAGCTCGCGCCAGCTCGCACTGCGTTGCTTAAGCATAGGACGCGGCGCGACGCGTCAAAACTGTAAAAACCCCTTTAGGAAGCAGTGTTCAATTTTCGATGGAATAAGAACGGAAACGTTTACTACTCTCATCTGATTGCAACAAACCTCAATGTTACCGCCGGAGCTACTGGTCAATGATAGCATACATGTTGCTTTATTGGTAGTTGTACTGGACAAGATTAGGAAACTTACTACAACCTAGTAAAACATCAATAATATAATGCAGTAGTAATAATTCTGCGTGACAGTAGCACTGTATAGGGGAAAACCCACTGCAGCAGTAACATACAGTAGCAACAACAGGTAATAATCAGAGGAGGTACTTATGACAATCAAATCTTTTTTTGCTTATCGGCTCTGGGTTACGGTACAATATTAAAGTGAAATTTGCGGATTCTATGAGTCATCGATGTATCTGTTTTTCACCATCATAATCTCGACGAAAACCACTATCAGAGAAAATTAGTTTTCAAAATCCAAGATCACTGCTTCTTTCATCATATTCTATAGTTCCTTGTCTACATCGCGTTGTGGGAGCTCAGAAAAGTATTGAGTATGATAGGCTAATTTCCTGTGCAGATCTTTTTCTATGACTTCCCTCTTTGGACAAAAAGATGGGTTACCAACGCGTGTGATTGAATTGAGAAGAATTTTGTTAATAGTTTCGAACAAGAACACTCTTTTCTGGCGTGGGATAGTAGTTTTCTGGTATAGCTACCAACAAGCATTCTGATGTTTCTCTAGAGGTTGCCTATCTTTTCTTTCGCAAATCTGATAGCACATTTTTATCGTCATCCCAAACACTGAGGAAAGTGCGACGACATCTATCTTGCTGATGCGACAGGCAAATTCACGGCCAGTCTGCGTCGGCTCCTATTTTTCTTCATTAAGTCGAAATGAATAATGTCATAATACCATTGGTAATGAACAGTTTTTTGAGGGCTCTTCTTTCTTTGAGCTTCATGAGATCTTGTTAATGCAGCAGTTTAGTTGGAAGCTCTTCCCTGCCTTTAATTGTCAGCTTCCGGCATTTAATGAATTCTTCAGACCTTAATGTTAAAGATCCATTGCAATCTCATCACAATATTGCAAATAGGTATAATTGAAGCATACCTAGGTCGACAATTCTTCGACCTCGTTTGCTCTCAGGCAATTGCTGACCTTTTCATATATCGACAGCTTAGGTTGGTGCTCGACATAATACAACATGTAAGGGAAACAAGAATCTGAACCCTGTGATGTTGGTCACAAAAAGGAACTAGGGTTTATACTCATAGTATACTCATAGTTATGTGATCAGTCTCAACGCATCAATCAACTCTTTGTTGTTGATCTCTAGACTGAGCCTGCTTATTTTGACCACCTCCATAATTTCCCTTCCTAAAGTGTTCACAAGATGATGGAGGAGGACTTCAACTTTCACCATCAACAA
Organism: Ancylostoma ceylanicum; assembly: GCA_000688135.1. NCBI lineage: Eukaryota > Metazoa > Nematoda > Chromadorea > Rhabditida > Ancylostomatidae > Ancylostoma > Ancylostoma ceylanicum. The sequence continues at coordinate 1,435,099 of JARK01001373.1, forward strand.
CAATAAAACGAGATGGTTCTAGGACGAGGAATAAGAGTGTGTTACCCTTTTAAGCAACTATCAATCATGTGCTTAAACGAAGAGAAGTAGGATGGGACGGTGCTTTCCATTTCGATATTAAACAATTAATAAAACTCATTACTTTTTTGAGCCCCAACAATGCAATGTAGACGAGGAGCTATAGAATGTGATAATAGAATCAGTGAGCATAGATTTCAAAAAATAGTTTTCTCTCAGACAGATGATGGATCAACAGATAGGGCTACTGATATTTCCATAATTTCCATTTCCATGATTCTCCTTTCCAAAGTGTGAACAAGATGAGGACTTAAGAAACCATTAAATGTCGAAAGCTTAGGAATGAAGGCATGGAAAAGCTTTCAACCAAACAACTGAATCAACAATAACAACTTTAATATTTCACATATTTTTCCTTACATTACTACACAAGTCAGCCCAGTTAAACAACACATTGAAACAGTGCCACAAAAAAAATGAAACAATACTACAAAAACACGGCCTGGTTCCAATGGATGAACAGATCAAAAAGTAACAACAATAAGACGAGGTAGTTTTGGAATGAGGAACAGAAGCGTGTCTTCATTTTGAGCATCTATCAACTAAGCGATTGAACGACGGTACTTTTCACTTGGATACTAAACAAAGACCTTCAAAATCAAGACAGCTGAGGTTTGAGTCTAAAAATCCAATTTCTATGGAGACCGAAGACATGCTGAGCTGGTGTAAGAAAGCATCCACGGACCCAATACATGAAAATCTTGTTAAGATCGCCCAGAGTCGAGCCGCAACAGAGATCTCTATCGTCAACATGAAATGTGATCACTTCTTACTAGCCGCTACCGTATAAGAATGCCTGAATAGGCCAGACATCCTTAAGACATCCGTGAAAACATATTCGTCAAAACAATGCGTTGCCTGAGAGTACGCCTAGTCGAATGGAAGTCTCACGAATGTTGCCTGAACTCAATGTCAGCTTCATCTGTCTGGGCTATGGTGATTCAAAGAATATGCCGCAAACATGGTCGTTCCGAATTCCAGACGAAAATTCTCTGACGGTGAACTTAGGGCGGTTCTGATTACACTACCAACAGATAAAGCAGAGATCGGCTCATGTACCTGCACTATCATGCACTGTTTTCACACCCTCTCCTCACTCTCCCCCCCCCCCCCCCCCC
>JARK01001373.1:1442166-1455777 GCA_000688135.1 Ancylostoma ceylanicum
GGGGGGGGGGGGGGGGGGTGAAGTATATCAGTAAGATCGTAGCCTAAGAATGCCTCGAATCTTTCCAGGCTCTTTAAAAACGATGGGTAATTGAAATGCCCGCTAAATAGGGTTGCTCACTTACCAACCTTAGCACTGATGCCTAGTCGAAGAAGTCCAGTAGCCAAAATAACTACAATACAAAGCAGGGAAAGAAAGACTTTATGGATGACATTCTGACTATAATCATGTTTTCTACAAAAATGATGAAAGCATCTAGTTCTGTGCTTGGTTGTTCTCATGTGTTTTGATATTTGCGTTTTGATTATCTAATTGCAGAACAAATAGTAATGAGACGTTTTTATAGAAAAACAGTGATTTCATAACAAATACATAATTATCTGTGGTTCGTTTGATGCCCTTTCGATGGATTAGTCCTCATTTCAAGGTATACTAGTGTCGATTCTTCAAGCTCCCAACACATCACCCCAAATCGAACAGGAATATTGCCTGATTTCTGCAGGGACTAGTAGCCAGGGCGAAATTCGTGCGCTGATGACGATCATTTATATACTTTATTTATATAATACATCACGAGGGTGTGCCATTAAACATCGAGTCAAGACCTTAGTTCATGATAAATCATGAACAGAATGGCTCTCACCTCAGTTTTCTAAGTAATTTGCAGACTTTTATTTCAGAAAAAGAGAAATCTTACAGGTAAAAGTCCTAAACACGCGCATGTTAACGAGTGCGGTCGCTGTGTGGTCCTACGCTAGTCGTGGTTCAAAAAAACTAAGTATGGGCTTTGATTGGTGATGAATGTGAGGCTTATTTGACACTAGGACGGTTTCCGAAGAACTACGATATTTACAATGTGGAAATTGTATTTGCACTATGCACATAGTAACCGTATAAAACGCCTTGCAGTGGAGGAAGCTTAGTCCACTTTTCGTAAAACGATAGTGTACGAAACGAAAACTTAAACCAATGTGCATTTTTGAAGCGGAAGTTGAACATAAAATGGATGTCGCATTTGCGCGCATCATATCAAATCGAATAATTGTGCAAAGTTTCACTAGATTCTCAGAGAAAAGGCAAATACAGTAGCAGTAGTATGCCCAGTATGTCTAAAAGTACTCTGCTATGAAACAAGATGAATATCATGAATACCATTTTGGTGGTGAATGTGTGAAGTTACCCCTTTGATGAATAGTATCTTTGTAGGCAGAAAAATACCGCGCTATCAGGGGCATATGTAAAGCTGACCAGACCTGTGGCTTATGTTGCACAGAAAGTGGGCAAAAAATACAAATTCATGTCTTGGGAACATCACAATTAGTGATAACTTTGCACTTTTGAGGAGTGCATCCTTGCAAAATTGTTGTACAGGGCAACCCAAAAGTCTTTGGCCTATTTTATTTATTTATTTATTTCATTTTATTTATTTCATTACATGGATTTATCCATGTGTGTATACATACAATATGCGATGGACAGTAAGATACGTAACACAGTAAATCTTAGGTGACAAACACAAGTACGATTTGAGAGCATGAGAGACCTCTGATTATTCGTCCTGGTGGAGGAATCTTTCTACTTGTTTTTTGAATGATGATAATTTGATGGAAGTCGAATATCTCTTGCTCATCATCAGATACTTTGAGCCAGCTCTGTTGACAAAGAATGACTGTCTTATGGAGGTCTTAGCTGTTGGGAACGTAATTTTTAGTGACGGCCCACGAGTGATTGAGTTCTGTAGTGTAAAGAAGTCTGTCATGCGGAGGCTGGTGTAGCCATGCAGTATTTTATGAACCATTATGAGGTCATTCTTATTCCGTCTCTTTGAAAGTGTTTCTAGTTGCACTATTCTATTCCTAGTATCTGCAGATGGGACACTGTTATAATCAAAACCTTTTGTCCTAAGAAGAAGTTTCCTCGTGAAACTATTTTGAACTTTCTCTAATTTATCCCTGATGCTTTTTCTGTGGGTATTAAAGACAACTGTTCCATATTCAAGTGAAGGTTCAAATGTCTATGTTCAAATGGCAATAACCTTTCAGACCAATGGTGCTCTAACGATGCCAAGGCATGCTGTGTTTTCTCGGAAAAGATTGCTTTTTTTTGGAAGACACATTTTGAGGCGGTTCGCCTGCCATGATAATGCTGAATGCCGCATGTTGGGTGTGGGATGGAAGGTGAAGGAAGGATGAAAAATGACTTAGCAAGTGTGACTATGTGTGGGAGTTTCTAGAGACTCCATGGACGTACGTACTTTGAACTTCTCGCAGACGCTACGAATTTACTAGGAATGATTGACTTCTTGGTTAGCACTTCAAAAATGGGTCCACGTGTTCTTCACTTGTAACCGTCTTCCAACATTTTAACCATATGCATATGAGCCTAATACGTTGGCCTAATACATTGTCAAACGGTTGTGATTCCACTTGTGACAGTAATGTTATCGTTGTTAGGGTGAGTCATCAGTTTCTGCTGCTTTGAAATTTTCAACAAAAAAGTTTTAGATACTTCTGTTTTTTTTTTTTGGTTTCTGCGAAGGCTCTATGTTGATGTTCATTGCGGTGAGCTCTCGGCATACAATGCCTTTGTCAGACCTTAAATTCTCAAATACAATGCAATGTTTTCACAGATAAACAGTGGATTATTAACAGTACCGTGAGGAAAGACGATGAATGATGACTCTAGATCCAAACGCTAAATACATAAATTAAACGTAAATAAATACATAAAAAATAACGAGCTAGCTACGAAGAAGGCGCAAGACCTCACCCCGTCGTTGGTAGTGATAGAGTGGGTTATGTGAGAACTGATAGACTTATATGGGCAAGCGATCTAATCAAGAGATTAGTCGTAGCACAACACTAGTCACAGCACATCACTGATTTCCTCCCTAGTAATGATCCTGGGTTCGTGGCTCCTGATCCCTCTTACCTCCATGATTTTTCCCCAGCGTCTTTGTTAGGTTACGATGGAGGTTTCGAGCCGTGAATGCGGGTGGTGGTTCGCTTGTGTACTTTAGGGTTCGATGCCTCGAAAAGGCTTCACTTGGGTAGGAGGCAGGGCTAGCTAATGCTCTTCGATGTTCATCTAGCCTTCCGCGAAGCGGCCTCATGCTCTCGATAATGTACGTTTCATAATCTGCTCGATACTTAGTTAATAATGCGACTTTTGATGGCACACCTACAATCGGTGTATAAATAAATGAATAAATAAGTATAGAATTATCTAAACAGAAATGAGGCTCAGAGACGGAACTGTGTTGAATTACAAGAAGAAAAGTATTACTAAAAATCAAGTAACAATAGTGGGTAGTGCTGGAGGTGACTGTGTTTGGCAAAGCGGTATTTGCACGGTAGACATTCTTGTGATGTGACAACGGGGACTCGGTTAGAGAAGGATTTGTGCTACATAGTGCGCAGCTGAAAATCCCTCTGTGAGTTCTTCGTTTTCGCTGAGAGATCGACAATTCAAGACAAGGCGCCCTTCGCAGTGTGAACAAAATGGTGTGATTCGAACAGAACTCTAAGAACTTGCCAAGGAATTCTAGCGATTGGTGTCCGCAAGCTTGACGTTTCCAGTCACAGTGGAAAAAGCCCAGTTCAATCCGCCTTAGCTCTAGAGAGAGAATGGCATAATCAAAACTTCTGTTTAGCAAGCTCGATGTCTGTGCTTGAGACTAATTGAATGGGGAGAAAAGGTACCAGAGAGAAAAAGAATTCTCTACTCCACCCAAATTTCGTTACTCTATTGCAGTGTTACGGTAAAATTATTATTCCTGCAAATGCTGTTGCCAAATTTGCCTTCTTGAAGGGTTCATTTCGGAATCAATTGCATTTTCGAAACAAGGCAAAAGATAGCCTTCTCATCTTGGAATGCTCGCGAGATTATGCGCCTTAGAATGCCATAAAAACTTGTTCGAAATTCGATCAGTAATCACTTTTTATAAGCGTTAAAAATCCCTATGCAAAAACAGTGGAAAATCATGAAACAAGCTAAAAGGTATTAGTGCCTAGATTGGTTTCCATGACCGTTGTGAGAAAACTTAACATGGATAGACCTAACGGGTTCACTGATTCAAAAAGGAAACATAAAGGAAGAAGAAGGGGCTCAACTCCCAATTCATTCTGTTCCTTTATACGGAAGTTGAGTGGAAAGCACAGGACTTTCCCCAGCACTCACCGGGGAGAGTGTGAGTTCTAACCTGACTAGATAATATGAGACTTGTAAAAAGAGATTTTCCAAAAGAACAAAGGATTCGTTATTGAAGATGTTTATTCGTTGTTCACTTCCAGTGAGTAGCTGTGTAGTAATTCATCCTAAGGGCAATTTATACTAGATGCGACTTGCGTGCGATTTTCAGACGCACGCATCCATTTGCGGAAGATTTTCCATGAAGATCGGTCAACACGGCATGAAATTCTCAATGAAAAGAACGTGCGGTCTTCGCGAGGCCGTAAACGCGTGCGATTGGGCTGCGACTGCGATGCGACTGGCCCCTATTCTTCATTATATAGGCGCACGCGCGTCAGTCGCACGCATCCAGTACAAATTGCTCTTTATTCGTTGTTCACTTCTAGGGAGTAGCTGTGTAGTAATTCATCCTAAGGGCAATTTATACTAGATGCGACTTGCGTGCGATTTTCAGACGCACGCATCCATTTGCGGAAGATTTTCCATGAAGATCGGTCAACACGGCATGAAATCCTCAATGAAAAGAACGTGCGGTCTTTGCGAGGCCGTAAACGCGTGCGACTGGGCTGCGACTGCGATGCGACTGGCCCCTACTCTTCATTATATAGACGCACGCGCGTCAGTCGCACGCATCCAGTACAAACTGCTCTTTATTCGTTGTTCACTTCTAGGGAGTAGCTGTGTAGTAATTCAACTCAGAATCGGAGCTTTAAATTTTATGGCAACCGCGGTTGCCGACGGTAGTTCAAAAGGTGATTTGTTCTTAGCCAGTAATATATGCACAGGGCTTCCTGTTCATGTCCCAGAGTACTTCACCGTCGCTGCGTAGAGCATGAATTGTCTTTTCGATGACTCAGTGTGAAGTACGGATGCACTAGGAGATTACCATCTAGTGCCATCCTCTTGAAGACATGATTATATCTATTTATTCCGCTACAACAGATTTGTTCTGTGCGTGTTCTGAGAAGTACTCGGAAAATTTTTAGCCGGCAACAAAATTAGCACCTTGGCAACAAAATTTCAATTGTTGGAACAAATACTGAGCTTTTCCGGCTCGGCGAAGTAGGGGTGAATGAAGGAAATAGTTTAGGTGCTTATATGTAAGTATTCAAGAACATTCAAGGGAAGTTTCTGATCTATTCGCTCTTCTATGATGTGAAGAAGTAATGTAAAGCTTGATTATGCGTTCTTGGCCACAAGACGTTTTGTCCTCTCTTGGCTAGTACAACACCATTCTAGATCAACTAGAGAGAACCGCTCATAGACAAATGGGAACTGACTAGCATTTTTAAGACCACCGTTCTTGCGAATGTCCGAGCAGTTCAGACACGTAGACACTACGGACAAGTGAGCATGATCCTGCACCCTGTATGGAATACCGGTTCGTGTATCGTACTAATCTACAGCTCGCATAGTGAGAGTGGAGGAAATCATCTCGCATAGTGATAGAAAGGGCAGAAAATCAGATAGCAGCAGCATACAAAGCAATTCTTGAAAATACCCAGGTTTAACAGTTCAAATCATGGAAATTGTTGTGAGCAGTGTTTTTATAAATAGATAAACGAATAAGTAAACAAACAGACAAACAAACAAACAAACAAATACATGAATAAATACGCTTAGATTTCAGTTTCCGTCTCGTGCACTATCCTTATACGAAAACTGGAATATTTTTGCTCTAAGTTCACTCCTGCACTCATCAGTAAGGTAAAGGAAACCTATAGCTATGATATTCAAAATATTTTTCCACGTTATACTTATCTATCATACACGTACATATCTCCATAATAGGCATACGCACATGCATGTAAGCGTACTTCACATATAATCACACAACCTACACCTGTACATACGAATTTGCTGGAGAAACTCGTTTTCACTGGATGAACCAAATGCTTAGAACCTTTCCGAGGACTTTTATGGATACGAGCACTGTTCCACAAGAGGAATTTGGTCCAGCTTCTATAAAGAAACCTTAGAAATGTTATAACATGGCCAGGAAAATAGGAAAGAACTGCTCCTCACGGCAATGGTAATAGCGCCATCTGTATAGTCAGGAAGAAATCAATCTGCTTTTCTGTACTTAAATGCTAGGGTGATGATTTCTTTGCTTCCTCTTAACCAAAACAGTTAGGTGCTATATGCATGGATCTTCGAGACAAATGCAATAGACGGAATGTTTACATCTGGATACCATCCTTTCATGCTTTCGATGTTTTGGATCTGAAAGAACATCCTCCTCAATATTGTACGGTTGAACCAGGGTAGTACTCTTTAACGTAACGAGTGATTGTGTTAAAATTTTTAGCCTGTATTTCTACTATGTAAGAATCAAAAAAAATTGCGAAATTTGGCATTTCTGAGAAAGACAGTCACACCGTTCCATTGGCGAAAAGTTTTGCGACAAATGTCATAGAATCCTGAAGCTGGTCCTAGCGTTCAAGGATTTATGCGTCAACCAAATGATCCTCAATACTCTTTTCACGCTCGATGTGCGTCACCGAACCGGGTGCCGCCGAGGATTTTCAGAATAGCCAATGAGCGTATCATGACAGAGCAGTGTATGCCTGAGTGTATATGTTATGTTTCGGTATGTACGTTGTTGATCTTCTATGATATTCTAAGTAATTTTTGGGGAACAAAAATTTTTTGTTTGTTTATTGTTGTTGAACATCCCAATTATTCATTTATCCATAAATTTGAATTTCTGTAGCTTCACGATAGTCCTCACAGGATGATCAGAACCAACTGCCTATCTGCTGACTCCCAATTACTCACCATCGCTTTGTCGTAATTTCTTTCTACAGATTGGGGTGCACCTAAATTTATGGCGAAATAGTTCAGTCTTAGTCGATATACGAAGCACTAGAAATGAATAGTCTGCATTTCTCGGAAGTGTACAGTGATTTCTTCTACAGCTTTGGTTCAGAGATCGATAGATTATTTCGTTAGTGAACAGTAGCTCTCTCACCATAGGCGGAAAGTATGAGTTTTGAGCAGGAACAACAATCAAACTAGTAGCTCTATATCAATGCTACTCCTTAAAGGCAGCACCCATGGAAATTTTCGTGTCCTGGATTTTGACAATTTTGGACACTTAGCAATGGTGTCAACAATTCTACCAGTGTTGCACCGTCGTAGCTATCAGCATTCGCAAGAAATGAGAGGCTAAACGTATTTCAACATTTCAACGGGATGAGTTGTAGCATGCGAGGGTTCGGTATTTTTGTTTACAATCTTCGCCTTTACTTATGATAAACATGCTTTCATTCCAACTTCAATTCAAAACCGAGCAATTCGGCCATCTTTTGCAAACTGGCTGAAGTCGTGGCAATAAAAATCGCCTTCTCGTAGGTTTTGTCAAAATCGATCACTACTTTCGTCTTCGCTGCGTGTCAAACCAAGGAATACAGTGAAATCCGAGAGAGCAAAATTTCCGCGGGTGCTGCCTTTAATGGTGAAGTGTTGAAGCAGTCATCATTGGACCACAGTTACTCCTCGCTGAAATTCACCAGATCCTTCACAGTGGCATACTCCAGTGGCGGATGCAGAAAATGGGAAATGGGCGGAAGGGGGGGGGGGGTGAAAAAAGTGGGGTCTCGGACAATTTAGGGACGCGGATGGAAGGTAAAAATATCAAAGTTACTAATTATAACTTCGAATAATTGGTAATAAATATTTGAGAAATTATTGTAGAGATTAACAAATGAGAATACAATTCACTTTTCACATGCGTGACACCAAGGATTTTCTCTAATCATGACCTAAGAGAGTAAGCTTAGGCTCCATTTCCAGATTTGTACATGTTTCTTTCCGGTAGTCTTGCGGTAGTAGACAGAGCAGTCCCAATCGATATATCGATTACTCAGAGAAGGTTGCTAAACCGCAGCTTTATCACAACATCACCTAAGTCGCTAAGGAGAGCTCGTCGAAGAAAATCGAATAGTCACCTCCGTTTCAGAATGGAGCAGTTCTAAAGTGATTATGGTAAAGGGACAGTGAGTGGTGAGTGACGGTGACTCCGCGGAGCCACTAATCACGGGATTTGAAATCCCGTGATTAGCATGCCTTATCACATGCTACTGTATTATATTCATTTATAATATTTCATAGGCTCTTTTTACGTTACTATCAAGTGTAGGTATGATGCTGAGAACGTGTTTGTAATTTTCATTCATGCTGTTCTATAAGATTCTTGATATCCTTTATTCAACAAGAAAAATATGTGAAAATGCCTTATAACGACAGCAACTCTAGAAATAACCATGATGATAGAACCATTGATCTTTGAGGACACCAGCTAAAATCTTCTATCACAAGGTATATAGATGCTTGCGTGTCAGACTTTAGATACCGCTTCGCGCCGCTTCGACTCGGACCCTTGGGTCACGTTACTTTTGGTGTATCTCGGATCCAGAAAAGTGTGAATCTCATCCTCACAAAAGGCAGCTTCGACGCGTTTCGCGAATGGCAGTGATTTTCTGCAAACCTACTTCGAAACCTTTCTAAAATTTCTTGCATGCAAAGTATTGTAACCGCAGCGTCACAGACATGTTTCTTGAGTTCTTATTCGGGTTATTTGTGAGAATCCCTTTTTAGCAGTGCAAATTGCCGCATTTGACCAGAAATTCCCCCGAAAACTCCTGACTCTAGGGAAGAAGTTGCTGTTTTGAAGTGTTATAGCACAACCAACAGCAACGGTTCTCGCTCAACACGTCATCCACTCGGTGGACTATGTGTTGTTCTGCGTAATTACGCCGGCCTCCACCTCTCCTTCACGTTGTTGCCTTTAAAAACCCAAGAATTCCGCTGATCTCGGCAATTGTGCTGAAGTGCAACACGGTTTTAACAATACAGTTTTGGAGACTGTTGTTGACCAACAGCAATGATTCCTCTTCAGAACCTGATCCGCTGGAGTGTCATGTGCTCTAGTGCGAAATATCAGCGTCCTCCGCCTTTTGTCCACGTCGCTGCCTTCAGCAACCCAAATTTTTTCCTTGATTTCGGCGATTGTGCTGCAGGACGACGCTGTTAGACCAACACACATACATTTACCGCCTCGCCCCACTCACGTAACATGGGGGTCCTGTGCTTTATTTGAGTGGATCCTGCGATTTATTAGAGTAGATTTCGAAACCATGGATTTTGCAGAGCTGCGAATACGACGAAAGCAGCAAAAAATTAGTATAACGCTATCGCATCCAACTGCCTCGTAGATAAAATTGCAAACATAGTCACTATTCTGCCAAGATTCAAAGAAAGAAGACATTAGAGCCGCTCTACTCACTCTCATAGCTTCCTTGCCTGGGGTGTCATTCCTGTAGGTCATTGGAAAACACGCGCATCACTGCCGTATGTGAACTGGTTTGCTGTCAACGATATGATATGATTAACAGCGACTGAAACAAAGCACTCGTCCGAGTTTACACAACAACACCACACCGCTATTCACTGGCCTTCATACGCACTGCTCTAGTTTCTGATTTTCATATCTGTTGTGAAGTCCGCAATTTCGCGTCTTACATATTTCCCCACTCTATCGAAATAGTTGGGCAGGAATGGATGTTGGCTATTGTACAGCGGGATGTTTCGTTCCGCATCTGGAGCGGAAGCTTTTAGGTGCGCACCTTTTGCCGCTGCGGAAACAGCCGTGATTTCTGGTAAAACTTGCGCATTTGCAGAATCTTACTCGAATGTGTGTGGAAGAGGTAATCCGCGTATCCTTCATCCTTTCACTTTCTCTTTATATACCTTGACTTCATGCACCTTTCACCTTTTATTCTACTCATATGTATGCATTGCTTTTTGTGCAAGTGCTACATATTCAAGGAATTCCTGATTTCACTGGAAATCTGAAGATCTTCTGAGGTGTCCTTCTTTCCGTAGGAATCCGATGGGACAACACAAAAAAGACCTAAGGATATGAAGAGAACACTCCTCCTTAGAAAAGCAATTGTATAAAAACTGTGTCCGCTTGGATCGCCAGAACGCAGATGGTGGATCAAATTAGGAGAAAGCAAATTATATGGCTTTCATCAGAGTTGTTCGCGACGAATCATGAGAATACGCTACGTTGATCACGTAACCAATGAGATAGTGCTACTACGTTACGACATGACTAGCCTGCACGTTATTATAGTGCAAAGTCTTCTTCGGCTTCCTGGCTACATTCTGTGGATTTCGCAGCATCGAATACCTCGAAGTGCTTGGTCATAGATTCCTCCTACAAGCAAACGACCCAGAGGCCGTCCCTGAAAACGCGGCGACGAACATTTGCCAACAACCGCCAATTAGCGCGTATTTCTAGGGAAAAGTCGAAGCATAGCACAATATCGGCAGCGGTGAAGAGAGTTCGTTGCTCGATGTACCCAGCAGCAAAAGAGGAACTGTGCACAAGTCTAAGTAAGGAGAAAGTGCGGACCTACAGGTACACGTACATTCCGGGGGACTTTTTTCTGAACATTTCTGAAGCTGCAGAAAAGGCATAGGGAACGGAAAAGCAGCAAAGCACCCCCCCCCCCCCTAGTTGAATTTTTTGAAGATTTTTTTTTTGCTTTACCTTTGCAGAGGGCTACGTTACACTTAGCAAAACCTAGTCAGTAGAAATTTACCACATAGATCTCTTCAAAGCGCGTGAGGAACATAAACATCTACAATCCTTATTAGAAGGCTGGACAGATTGCGCGTGCGACTCCACAGCGTTGCGGTTGCAGAATCGCGGCGGGACCCACTCGGCACTCTCATTTTGATTATGCTTTCTTCGCATTCCTCGTCCAAGTTCCGCCGCGGTCACGGAATCCGCCAATCTTTTCGATAAGAATTGTGTCAAGAATCAAATTACAAGACTCGGGAACAGAACAGTACTGATTGTTCGCTCCCATTTCTTACTGTTGAGGAACAGTCATCTGGAACATTCCATCGTCTCATTATCATAGTCCGAAACAACGGATGTCACCAACAAAGAACGATGACAATGGCGAAAGAACGTGCAGAGGTACCTTTGTGCCTTTCTTTGGTTGTCTGCGTCTCTTCGAGACTATACTATCTCTTGTGCCCTATAAACAATCGCCCGTGAGTGATTACGTAGTAAGAGTGTTGATGCGGAGCTATTTCCACCTGAACAGGTGATCATAGTGATTTTCTTTGGTGAGTGTTGGAAAGGACTTTTCTCCAGGCTGATGAGGTTTTACAAGGTCCTGACACGAAGCTGTCCTACTGTATAATAACCGCTACTACATATTATAAATAGGAAATGCAGGGATTGTGATTTTATTGGCGTGGCAAAAGGAAAGGGTAAAGGAAATTTTCAGCTATGAATGTTTTTTACCAGAATTTCCGAGAACTTGAGAAAATTTCATCTATTGATCCCTATGATAGATGTACTCATCGGATACGGTGTCGACCGCACACGGTGTCGTGTTTTTTCTCCTATCGTCGCCGAAAAAGCGGGTGCGCTGAGATCTGTTCGCCAAGCCGAACTCGTTAACCATGGCGTAACACCGCAGACGGGACGGGGACGGGAATCAAACACTCATCAGATTACAAGGTCATGTGACAGCCGTCTGCCGGATTTCCATGAAATTTCTCAAGGAAAACATTTCCGGTAAATTCATGTATCCGGGGCAGTGACAGGATCCATAATAAGGAAAATTTTGCCAGCAATGATGTGGTAACCAGATTCTATTTGAAACCATGAGTGGGAACCCGGCCTATCTTAGCCCCCCCCCCCGTCCTGCCCCAAAAATAGCTCAGAACCTAAATAGTCCCCAGTTCAATGCGATAATCAAAACAAAACCCGGAAGTGAGACAAGTGCTTACCACCCAGAGGGCGGTGGGCCTAACACACCCCGCCCGTGTGTGAAACCAGCCGACGGGCACTGGACGAGTTTTCACGGCGTTCATCCGCGGTAGCTATCCTTTCACCAAACACACACGCGGTGGCTTTGTGTTCCCCCAGCTAATCCGACAACGAACAGCTATTGATCGCAATTTTGCTCTAATCAGCGGACAAAGTTTATTTCTGTTGATTTATTTAGATACGAATTTGACCAGTCGGGTTGTTGTTTACAGTTTTTTGAAGATTGCGGTACTGTGTATGACGCATCTTGGCTGGTGTTTTGATCTTTATTATTGGTGTTCTGCCTCTGAAATTTGTTAAAATGTAGGAAATTCCTCAGCTATTCGAATCTTCGCTCATTTACATGTTTATTCTCGTTTCCAGCACTTCATCATCATTCCCAAGAAATAGATTTTTCCTTTTTTTTGTTTTTTCTCACTTCATTTTGACGGAAACCCGTCCACCCGGCCTCGCTATTCACTCCTATTCTTCTACTCAGTTATGCCGTCAATACCTACTTTTTCTGTTATTTTGTAGTATTTTCTCAATCCTTTGTATTAATTTTATTTTTCGGTTATTTCACGCATTTTTTATTTTTACAGATTTTCATGTTGACCGTTCATTTTAAAAACTCATCGCGGTTTTTCTTCCCTCTGATTTCACACTTTGAGCTCAAACTTTGCCTGCAGTAATGGGATTTTTGGACTAATACCTTCAAAAATGTAAAAACGACGAAAAATTCTATTTTTTTACACTACCACGGTCTTTTGAAATATTTTGTTCATACTCATTAAACTTACTGAAACTTAAAGCACATATTCGAAATGAATTTTAACAGGAACATGTCCATATTAAGACTGAACTAGCCGGCTTTGGCGCGTTACACCTAAGAAGGGCGGCGCGGTAGAGCTATGCGATTGGCCAGTGGCGTGAATTGACCAGTCGTGGAGCTTGGCCACGCCACTCTCTCCAGGTATAACACTCCACACCCTAACTAGCCTTATTTTGCACTATGGATCGGATTTTCGTTCGACGTCTGCGCATCTCTGTCTTGCATTGTCTATGCACTGCAGGGCTATCCGGAGGAGAGGTAGGATTTTGCAAGACTATCGCGTCTGGTTCTGGAAAAAACTGGACCAGTGCCAGTCTTTATTAAGCGGGATACATGTAGTACTTTACTTTAACTGTAATAATTACTTTAACTGTAATAATGTAGTGAATTATATTAATTAAAATATAGTCAATTATAAAAAAAATACAGTAAATTATGTCTAGTAAATATAGTAGTAAAATTATGTATATTATATGTAGTGAAATCGAATTCTCACAAATTCCAGCAAGTGGTAGTTCACTAAACTCACTTAACTGCTCCTTCAGTTTCCGAATATTTCATTTATTTGTTTATTTATTTATTTATTTATTTTTTTATTTTGTTGTATACGCCCGAAGGCGTGCTGCTATTTCCCCTGGCCTGTTGCTGGCTTTTCTTCTTTGAACATTATGGAAATTCTTTCTTTCGTCTATACTTCCCGCTATACTTGGCTCCCAGGGAAAATATTTTCTCTCGCCTTCTTCCCCCCCCC
>JARK01001373.1:1456148-1472003 GCA_000688135.1 Ancylostoma ceylanicum
ATCTCCCCCCTCCTCCCCCACTCCCCTACGCCGCTTCCCGCTCCCTTTTCCGCTCAATTTTTCTTTCCTGCAAGGTGGTGACGACTACTGCTGCACAAGCCTAACGACCCATAGCTCACCACGTTTTCCTAGTGTGAACTGGCGCAGAAATTGCTGAAAAAGTTGACAAGGTAATTGTTCTTGGTTGGGCCACGCCCATTTGGGTAGTTATCGGCCAGGTTGTGCTATTGCTTTAGCCTTTTTGGTGAAATCCTTCCAGTGTATGCTTTATGGGAAAATGTTCTGATTTCTATATAATAAGCCGGACATTCGATTTTTGATTTTTTTTTCTCTGTTTTGCCCTGAAATTTCGTCTACAAGTAACTTCAGACGATTCAAGGCCTATCCTAGAAGCCTTATCATACCTAGAAATTCCCACAAAAAGTCCGCATTTCCACAGAACGTGTCAGCTCACGCGGAAACGTTGCCGCTTCCACTTCGGCACCGTTGTTTTCGCATTATGCTCTCGGATTTCTGAACGCTTCAGTAATTGCGGCCAGCATGGGAAAACAGGATTATTGAGGGATACATGCATCTAATGTTGCTACCGTGTTTCCCCGGCACGGGGACATTGCCTGGCAGTTTCGGGATAATATGAGCTGAATTACAAATAGTATTTCTTAAGCAGATTTACATGTTTGCATGCCGCCTGCAGGTTTGTGTATTTCACTGCTAAAATTACGCAAAATTGCAGAAGTGTCCACTTCTCTCATCCAGAGTACTGTATGTAGTTTGTGTGGAACAGTTCCTTACCGTATTTCCTCATCAATTTCCTGTTTTCTTTTTTTCGTACGAGGGAGTGGGAAAGATAATTCACTGACCGGTTCCGTTTCCGTTACAGATCTATGCACCAGTTATGGTAGTTTCTCCCCTAATTTTTGGGGTTTTCCAAAAATTTTCCAGTGGTGGTTTCTCCCCTCATTCCTCGGATTTTTCCAATGGTGGTTTCTCTCCCATTTCCTAGGACTTTTTTTTGTTAATGGCCTCATGTACTGAAGCGCGCTGTTGAAGCACCCCAGCGGGTCTCTATCTGGCTGACAACTTCAGCATTTTTCACTTGTAGTTAGGCCACGCCCACATTAGTGTTCTCTGTCTTTTCCCCGTGGTGTAACTTTGGGAATTTCCCGACATTCAGAAAAGTAAAAATTTAGTCTCTGCAATGTAAGTATTCCATGAATTCTGACTGCAGTGAACACCTGTCTATACCAACAGCACAGAATTTCTCCTTCAGACATATTACCTTATTTATTTATTTTTTTACCTATTTATTTATTTATTTATTTATTTATTTATTTATTTATTTATTTATTTATTTATTTACTTATTTATTTATTTATTTAGTTGATACATCTCGGGAGTGTGCAGATAACTGAGGCATAACCATGCGTATCCAGCAATGGCGGATGCAGAAAGTAGGCGGGGGGAGGGGGCGTGGGAAAAATTAGGGTCTCTGTCGTTTTGGTGACCAGGACAGAAAATAAAATTAATAAAATAATAATTGTCAAAATAAATATTTAACAAAAATTACCTTAAAATGATAGTAAAAATGAACAGTTGAAAATATACCAATGCCTAGTTTCTATTTATTTTGTAAAGTAATTTCGAAAATTCGGCGCTCTTCCCCTTGCGTTCGCCACTGGTATCCAGCTATGCTAAATTTGGAGAAATTTTTAGATTTCTGGGAAGACTCCCACAAAAGTTTGCACCAACTTAAACTTTTCACTCGAGTCGCTGAAAGAGTGCGTGTGGAACTTTGTCTGCAGTCGCGGTTGCGGGGCGGTGTATGCTGATTCGATCGATAGGAGGGGTCCGGTGCGAGATTTCACTAGGTTACTGTAGAAAAACATCAGAATTAAAGTAATCACACTACTATTAACACATTTTATAACCTACAGAGGAAAGTATAAAAATTAGATCAAACCAGCTGATCAGCCGTCAGACACCACGTCGCAGCCGCAATCGCGGACAAAGCCACAGACGCACTCTCTAAGCTTCCCGACTGTAATTTTCTGTTGTAAAACAAATTAAAAAAACAATTGAACTGGATTTTTTTTTTATTTTTAGAAGTGATCATACTTTGATCTACCCAACGAATAATGACTAAAACGTGTTGTTCCCCCCTGCGTAAACAACACGTGGCCAATGTATCCGTCTTCCTAACGCCTTATCGCGCGCGCCCACCCACACAGTTCGCCAAACTACAGTACGAATTGGGCGTGGCCTAATTAATCATGCACAGTAGGCGTGAGACTTAAGTTTATGCCAGTTCTCCAGCGTTGTATGCTCATCGGATTCAACGAATTCGCGTGTTTTTCTGTTCGTTCTCGTGCAGCGTGGTATAGTTGAGCTGTTGTTACTGATTGGTTGTTGTTAATTTAACGGTTAACGAACTAGATCAGAAAAACTGGGTCACTTTATTTCATTGGTCATTCTCTGCGGAATTCCCTGATTTTCCCACATATTTCATTTCTGGTCAATTATCAGTTTCCTAATGTAATCTCCAAGTTTTGCAAGAATTTCTTCACAAGTGTGAGTTGCCTAACACGATCTGACATCATATGGATCATATTTTGCAGCGGGAAAATGTTTTTGTTTACGTTCTCTTTTTCACTTCGATTTTTCCCGTGACACAGATCGTTTTCTCAATCACTGCACAGGACTTGATTACGGTAGTGTTCTTTTATTCGCACAATCATCCAGAGAACAATCGCTATTCCTGCGCTACGTGAACCTGGATGGTCTACACTGCGCAGTAATATCGCTTACTAGGTGCTCCGGCCTAAACCCGGATGCATCACTGAGATTACCCAGGATTAACCTGTTGAAGCAGTGTTAACGATGGGTAAATTTGGGGGAGGGTGGTAATGCGTTTAACCTGGGTAATCTCAATGATGCATGCGACATCTGATGCCTTCACCTAATAGTGTTGACTTTTATGGACTTGTTGAGCTCTAAGCTAACGTTAACCACTTACCTGGATTACCTAAAGATTTATCCATTGCCGAAGAGTGAGGACCTGGCCGACTAGTGGATACCAGACCCATTGTATCCATCTTATCAGACCACCATTTTTTGCCACCGTATTTTTTGAGGCAACCTATACCCTATTAATATTGTGTTTTTATAAGCAGTAGGCTGATTTGTGGACTTTCTCTCTTTTTTGATTCAAATTCATTGGAGATCTATAGTGCCTTTCACAGTGGAACGCAGTTGTGGAGATATTAGAGAAGAAGAGAACGCGAGAAAGAGTGAGGTATTCGGAGAGACAGGCAAGAAATAGCAGATAATCGGAGCAGTTTTGTAATTAATATACCTCAAATTCTGCATTTCCAGTTAGCGTTCACGGACTTTTCTGCTTTGAATGATGAATCCTTCGCCTCTTTCCAACCTACATAATTTTTGTGAATATTTTGTCAGTTCTCATACTGATTCATAATGTAAGTCACTTCAGCGATTACAACACCAGAACCAAAAGTAGCTACATTCAGACCGAGGCATTTCAGCAAGCAAACTGTGAAGCTGTGCGGTACCTTTCATCTATGTATTCTTTTTTGCCTTTGGATATGTTTTCGCTCGATTATCCGAATATCTTGGAAGATTTCAAATGTTCGAATGATTGGCAGAAAAAATTATCCTTTTTATTGGTAGACCAAATCTCCATCCAAGCTTTCATCACCAGGCTCAACTGTCACTGCTAGATGGCTTTTTGAAAACCACACCACTCAACCGGTAACACGCTTTATTTTCCTCTGCTTTCGCGAAATTTTTCGTTAATTCTACAAATGCCCATCAATGCGCTAACTTTTCATTAGTATTTGATCTAGAGAAAATCATTTTATTTTCTCCTATGAAAATTTGTGACGCGTTTGCCCTGCTAGCGATCAACGAACATTGGTAAAAATACGTCCCGAAGTTGAAAATACATTTGTTACACTTCTACGTCATACCACACACGCATGTTTTGCCTTTTGAGGACCCTGTCATTTCTTTTTTTTTTGGTCATACGTAACTTCAGATATAAGGCACGTAGACTTCTCGTCACAATTATGTACTGCCACAAATTTTTCTCATACTTTTTATTTCCTATACGTTAGTCACTAGGACAGCTGATGCAGACAATTTTTTGAAATTTTTTAGATTTATATTTTCTTAACCGTATTGATTGCTCGCTTTGTTGATAAATGCAGATAAATGATTCGGACAATCTAATGCTTACTACATGCGTAGGAGTGCTGATAACACTGGAAACGGTCTTCTACAAAACAATCTCGTGCATTTTTTCCAGTAGCATGACCTCGCACATACGTATGAAAATATGTATGAATTTCTCAGGTTGCTAGTACCTCACCCAATTTTCTCCCTTTTTCTTTCTTTCTTTCTTTCTTTCTTCTTTCCTTTTTTCTTTCTTTCTCTCACTCTGTCCCTCTCTTTCCATTACGTTGGGAAAAAGAACGTTAAAAAGTTCTCGGTAGCCACGGTGCTTCCTCAGTGCTCCTAAAATTCGAGTTTGCCGCTGAACTTCTCAGTGTCAGCAGGTGAAAATGTGTCAGACCAAAGGGAGTGGCAGGGAATTCGTAAGGAAAGGGATGTGTTTTCTCGGATGAAAGAGAGTGAGGTTTTGTGGGGTCTAGTTTAATTCACTATAATCACAACGCTTGGTCCTGGCACTTTTTATAAGATTTCTACTCACATTTTCACTTGAAAAAGCTAAAAATATCTAACATGTGGTCAGAGGGAAGATATGGACCATTTATTCATCAAGCTTACAGAAAGAAATTTTTTTATTTTCTTCCGATGCGGCTCTTCTTCTTAGTAAACTATGTACTTGTTTACCTTATAGTGCTCAGTATAATTTTACTATTATAATCGAACTTATTGTTAGAAGGCTAGTCTTGTTTAGTATCCTTTTTTTTATTTTTTCATTTTGCGTCAAATTATGGAGATTCTTAGTTACCCCAGGTTGAAATTAGGGATTTTTTTTATTCTGAACACATTTTTTAAAGAAAACGCTTTTGAAAGACTAACTCGTACGCGACTGAAAAATCAATATCCATCAATTTCTCATACGCATTTCCCTTTGGATTAGATTCAAGTTAGTCAAGCTATGTACCTTCAGAGTTGGGTAATTAAACCCTCTTTGGATTCCTAGATCTTTCGATTACATCGCAACTACCATGTTTCAATGTACAATCTAGTGTAAAAATTTATCCTGAAATGGGTAGCGATAGACTTTTCGACGAATTCTATGGGCTTTCTTCCACCTGCAATGTTATTGATCCATTTCATCGATTAGCCAGATGGTATTCACTGGCGCATTCGGTCTTCTGTCACTACACTATTCTTCACACTTACTCAGCAGTCATTAATTTCCACATTCTTGTTCACAAAGTGGGCGGAGCGACGCGCTCACACATCTGCAACCGGAACTTGTCACCAGCGACCATGGCCGTCGTGTCGCCACATGCTTATCGTCGCCTCCTGCACTGCCTTCCATATTCGAATGACTCATCCCGGATTATTGATCGAATCGATCGATGATGGTGATGTCGTTTCAGGCACCTCTCACCTATGCGAGTATGTCATCGACTCGTGTCGCCGTGTTGCGTTTCTGTCGTGACAACACGCTGCTCGTCATGACGATCGTGTCCGTGGTGCTGGGGGTTTCGTTGGGATTCGGACTGCGACCGTTGAATTTGTCCGCCGAGACGCTGCAACTCATCAATTTTCCCGGCGAAATCTTCATGCAAGTGCTCAAAATGATGATTTTGCCGCTGATTTTTTCATCGTTGATTTCAGGTGGGTCATTTTCCTCACATTTTTGAGTGACTCTAAATATTTTCAGTTATTCCAAAAGTATGTATCTTGTTTAAAATTTTGATGTGATTTGGCTGTTTAAAATTTGGAAGTTCCGAGTAAAAGAGAGGGTCATAGGGTGCTATTGAAATCGAAAGGACGTTAATAGATGTTTACAATGTAAAACTTTCTGAAATGGGCACCAGAAGCAAACTTTACATTTGGACTTCTGAGTGACTGCAGCCGGAAACAGCTGATTTCTGATCTGCTCCAACTCGTCCGGGAAAAGAGGGATAGCTTGTGTAACTTGTAGATCTTGAGAGTGTAGATACCGTTGGCGATGCAACCTGCGCAGAACTACTAAGATTATCGTTCAAACTTCAGAGCACTCCAAATTTTGGACGTTAGAATCACTGTGAGTGTTCTCTTTAATGCGCGCTTTTCCGCCACCTTACTTCTTGATTATTTTTCCTTCGCAAGAAAAAAGAAATCATTTCATCTAATATCCATTTCGTTCCAACCACCGTACAGGAAACAGACATAGAATATGGTTTACCTCTCAACTCATCTGTAGTGAGAGAAGGCCATATAAATCCAGAAAAGAAAAGAAAATGGAAGGCTACTAACATCCTGCCATATGCTTTTCTCTCGGCGAGTGGTAGGGTATCTCCTACCCTACTTCCTAGCTTACATCGGTGGCCTGAGGTTAACCTGTCTTGGGACTTTGTACCTAGACGAACTCACCTATTTCTTGCAAGGGATGGCTTTACTACGTTTCTAACGACAGTACAAGGCAAGTGTTCACTGATAGCTCTTCCCGCATAATTCTGAAGTGCTGAATTTGAAATAAAAAATTGAAAAAAAATAAGTTGTTTACTTGTGCGACCTAGGATCAGTAACTTCGTTGATGTTTTTCAGATTTTCTGCGCTTGCATTTATTTTCTCAAACTTGCCCCCACATTCAGTTTTTTGCCTGCTCAAAATTTTTAGACGAAGGAGGAACACATAAAAGGCACAAAAATGTGCATGTTTGATGGAAAATCATACCCAATTCTGTGGTGTAACGCTGTTTGTGTTCAGTTATAATATGAGTTAGATGAAGTATCCCATAGAATCTCCCAGAATTTTGCATACTGTAATCATCCATTGCGCTTCACACAGATACCAACACTACTCCACATGCCATTACCACATATTATCACCAGCAAGCTTTAGACGTTGATGGTTGAAATCTATAACATTTCTTCCTATGACCTCAGCATTTTATTACATAACAAAAGAAGTGATCAGCGAATCGCTATGAGGACTTCTGTGTTTTTACTTTACTCCAAGTCATTTTCAAGGACGGGGTGCTGAACATCATCCAATATACGTAGCTGTAGTGCTAAGAAGGATGTTTGTTAGAAACCGCCTTGTGCTCCTTATATCCCAAGTTGGTATCCCTATACGAGTTCTGGTGATTTTGCAATAATAACATGGCAAGTTACGTCCCTCATTTAGACCTCATCGTCAATCGGGACGGTTTCCATTAAATCCCAAGGTCGCCCTTAACATTCGGTTAGGCCCTAACATCCCGGCAAGGCCTACATCTAAAGGTCGCTACTCTGCTTTTCTTTCTCACTCCATATGAGCAGTTGGATAATTTTGTAAAGTAAGTATATTAGAATAATAAAAGGCTTAGTGTGCTAGGTCCAAACCACCAAAACTCTATTGGACCTTGATGCAGTCTTAACAGAAGTCACATGGGGAGAAAATATTTCAAGGATATCACTGATCATTTCAGCAATTTTTGCCGGAATTGTCTCTATTTTCGTGATGAGTCATAGCGTCAGTTGCAGTCTTTGCCTATACAAATGCCTATCATTCTTATGATCGATGACTCCCTTTTTTAGGACCAATTCTTTTGTTCACATCATTCCTTTACACTTTCCATTGCACATCCTAGCAAACCAGCTAATCACAAGCGAATCACGTGGAAATCACGTGCAAATCACGCGCGCTGTTAACTCGTTCAGACCCGTCGGATATGGAGTGATAAATGGTGCGTGTATTACGGTAAATGTTGACGTAGATGATGCGACTAAATGGTAGAGGTGACCTCGTGACGTCATCAAGGAAGTGATTGTGGTCGGAGTGGAAATTTTTGGTCTCAGGCCTTGAACCCGGCGCGTTTCTGACGTCAAACGGGCCAAAATGACCTCGGGGTGTGATACGGTAGGATTGGTGGGTTCAAATTGTGGCTATTTATGACCGCTGGTAATAGACGGTTCATTTGGTAAGGTAACATCATCAGACTAAGATTAAAATGGATAAAAGTACGAGAAAATGTGTACACAAGAATGACGTCATTCTATAGGGCTATACGTTAAAAAGGCGAAAAAAAAAACGGGAAAAATAGCGCGGGGAAAATCGCAAGAGGTAATGCGTTTCTCTCTTTAGAACCTAAAAAAATAGGTAAATAATCAATAGGTGCTTTAAATACTAAATTACCATCTGTGTTGGTATTTTTTTTCTTTTTGTAAAAACAATTTGTAAAAAAGGAAAAATAGGACGAAATGAAACTGGAAATTCTTATTTTTTTCTCATAGATATTTTATGCATAGTGACACTATGGTAGGTAAGTGGTAAAATTCTGAAAAATATCGATTTTTTCAGCACTGGCTCAAATGGACGCAAAAGAATCTGGTCAAATGGGACTAGCCACTGTATTATACTATCTCACCACCACAGTTCTAGCAACATTGGTGAGATTTATCGATTTATTGATTGATTACCATCTAGATATAAATGTCGATCAAAAACCATCGAAATCACTGTTTCTACGTGGATTAGGCTGTAGATATTAGCAGCTACAAAGCTAGAGCTGCATTCCGTGTCTGTGGTCGTCTGCGTTTCTTAAGAGCTCATGCTCTCTAGTTTGGACCTTGCAAATCTGGGGTGAATAGTGTGTGAAGCGTCTGTAAAGCGTCAAATGGCAAAAAGAGGAACTTTCGAGGGAATATTGATTGGTAGGTCACAGAGGATGGAAATAAAGCGATATTTAAGTTAGAGACGCAGAGAAACAGCATAACAGGACTTGGTTACAATACAATGGACTATTGATTGATATCGATCATTATTGATTACACCGTATCAAAAATCCTCAATGTACGATGACTATGTAGCTTGGTGCATATCTTCTATGAAATATGCTTGCAGCAGGAAATTATATATTAACTTACTGATAAATCGATACTATCGAGTAATCAGTTAAACACTAATCGATAACCATATTTAGCTCGGCATATTCCTCGTCATGACCATCCATCCCGGTGACCCGTCCATCAAAGCCGGCAGCTTACCAGATGTACCTGTAGATACCGACGTCTCCCCACTTGACACATTCCTGGATTTAGTGAGGTGAATTCTCTTCAATTCCTGGTGAAAAAAATCAATATATCGATTTTTAGGAACATGTTCCCGGAGAATATCATCCAAGCGACATTTGAGCGTGTTCAAACCACATATGTGGCACAACGGCCGCGGATAACGAAAAATTCTTCTGACGAGATAATCATCATGAAAAAAGCGATCAGCACCACACGTGGCATGAATATTCTCGGTAGGCGTTATTGATTTATTGATTTTTTGGGGCCTCTTCAGTTATTGATTTCGGCCAGAAATTGTTTCGTTTTAATTTTTACTGTTTCAACCCTCGTTTTTACATTGACTGTGCGGTTGG
Organism: Ancylostoma ceylanicum; assembly: GCA_000688135.1. Classification (NCBI taxonomy): domain Eukaryota; kingdom Metazoa; phylum Nematoda; class Chromadorea; order Rhabditida; family Ancylostomatidae; genus Ancylostoma; species Ancylostoma ceylanicum. Next base: position 1,465,702 of record JARK01001373.1, read on the forward strand.
CGGCAGTCAATTTGAATAAGTGATGAAATATCCTAATAGGTGGTGAATACGGTGGGTTACTGTAGTGATAGTTACTTTGGGTTACTGTAGCATTGTAGGAACACATCAGTGTTCAAATAAAATAAGATTTTTAAATAAAGCACGCATACGAACCGTGCCCTCAAAAATACCGAATGCTAATTTTCACTTTTCATTAGACCATGCGTCTCTGACCGTGCTCTGTTTCTCTGCGCTCTAACCACTCCCCTTCATCCCTCGCATTTTCAGGCATAATTGTGTTCTGTACGGGCTTCGGTATAGTGATCTCGCAACTCGGCGAACGTGCACGAATCGTCGTCGATTTCTTCGTGATTCTGGATGCTGTTATCATGCGTTGGGTGGAAACTCTCATGTGGTATGTAAATCAATCAATAAAATCAATACCACGCTCCTGAGTAGAACACGTTAAGGTTTGCTCCACTTGGTATAACGTGTTTGGTTTGTGGTAACTTGTTGGAACTTGATGATCTATCCGACACTGCAAGTGTGCTTTTGCTGTGAGTTGCTACATATTCAACGATCGATTATTGATTTTTTGTTGGACTATATAAGAGGATTCTCAGAATGCATAGATTCCACTGTTATTACTAGCTGGTAGTCGTTTTGTTGCATGTGATATCACTCTATTTATCTCTTCACCAAAGCTTTTAAATGACCCGAAGATCAGTCGTGCCATAGTTAAAGTGGGCGGAGCTTACCCATGCGTGATATCCGTTAACGTTGTTGATGATTAGTGTTAGAGTAGACAATGAATGATACGACAGTGACTTATATACATAGCTTATATACTTATAGCTCTTAGCAGTCACCGACACCTAATCGTACGTGCACGTTACCTCGTTATTTGCTCTTGAATGGGCGGAGCATACCTCCTCCCTGATTGGTTCCCAGTGGATCACTGTGTAGCCTATCAGTAATTGTTCCTGTGTTCAGTAGAATTATCTATGTGAAAGGATGTAGTAACGCATGCGACTTGTCCCTGATTGCTCTTAGTTTTTTTTTCCGTATTGACTCCTGTAGAAGCATGGTAGTGGCGATGGTATCAGGAGAGGGGCAAAAAAACTCAATGAATAGTCAAAACTTTCGTGTTTGCTCATTTTTTAATTCATTTTTTGTGAATAATTCTAATTTTTTGTTCATTAAAATTGAAATTTAATTTTTTTTTCAATTTCTAATTTTCAAATCCCGGCGTCTTGGGTCCTCAACGTGGGGGGGGGACTCTGGTGTTGTTCCCGGTCCTCCGCTCCATGCCTCATTGTTGAAGCGAGAGTACAACGTCTATTAAGCTGAGATATCTAGTCGTTTGCAAACCATCGCTCCAGAAATCGATATATTGATTTTTCAGTTACGTGTTCACGGTAATTGCCGGTCTCATTCTACACACAGTGATTACGTGTCCGATTCTGTATTTCTTGATCACAAGAAAGAATCCGATGTTCATCGTACGCGGTATGATGCAGGCGATCGTGACAGCTTTTGGAACGGCATCCGGGTACGCAGCTACGGTCCGCGCACTTAATGACACGCCTAAATTGAAAATTTCTTCAGTGGCGCAGCGTTGCCGATGTCAATGCAGTGTATGGAGGACAACTGTCATGTGGATCGGCGTATCACACGATTCGTGCTGCCACTGGGTTCCACAATTAATATGGTGTGTTTTGAATAGATATTGATTAGAGCAGAGACGCAGAGTAAGAGTGAGACACGTAGAGTCTGCCTTTATTCTAAAAAAATGCTGACGGTTTTTGCTTCTTTCCTCGTGAATAATCATGGAAATCTTGCTTAAATGTTTATAAAATCTGCTAGAATCGGAGAAAAAGGGCATATTGATTGATGAAGTCTGCGTCTCTCACTGCCACCGATCGATATTCCGCTTTCCAGGACGGAAACGCTCTCTATGAGGCGGTTGCTGTGATTTTTATTGCACAACTTAACAATGTTGACCTGTCATTTGCCGAGGTGGTTACTGTAAGGTACTGTATTTATTTTTTCACTATATTGGAGGAATACAGTACCGTATACCAATCCCATTACAGTGTCACCGCTACCGTAGCATCCATTGGACTTGGCTCTGTTCCAGCCGGACTAGTCTCCATTCTGCTGATCCTCAACACTGTTGGGCTACCAGTCAAAGACGTGTCATTGTTATTGACAGTTGACTGGCTACTGTAAGTTTTTTAGGCGTTATCGATTTATTGATTGATTGAGAAAGTTGAGCTTTTCTTTAGGGATCGAGTGAGAACGTCGATAAATGTGCTAGGTGACGGTTTTGCTGCTGGAGTAGTTGCTCATATCTTACAGGTATGGATTCTAATGAGTGGTTAGAGACGCAGAGGACGCTCTGGCTCTCTGCGCCTCGAATTTTTGAAAATATTGGAGATTTTTCTTTTTTAGAAACGACTCGACGTGTCCGATGCCAGAAATGACTTCCGGACGGAAATTAAAGAAGAAATAGGTTAGTATTCGTGGCCACTGGTTACTGTACAAGATTACTGTAGCTTACTTACCGTAATCCATATTTAGAATTGTTGAAATCTACAGCGAATAGTCGACGGCCTTCATTTACTTGGTCAGAGCATTCAAAGGAGGTGAGCTGAGCGTGCGATTCGTTATGTTCTCATTTTCAAAAATGTTGGCCATTTCATGAGTCAGACAGGTAGAGTAGTGCGCATAGACTACATTAGCAGAAGAGACGCAGAGAGAAAAAGAGTAGTTTGCTTGTGTGAAGCTTAATACGAGCTTTGGACATGGTTTAGTTTTTTTTTTCTGAAACTGTGCTAACTTGTCTGCTCTTTGGTGACTGCGCGCGCAAAAAAAAAACATCGGGGAGTTCGCGCTATCAAAATGGCACACAGAAGGACATACATTCCACCGCCTCCATGAGCCGCCTCCTCATAGTTGCATTATTTTTTGCTATCAAAATGGTCGGGGATCAGTTCTCGCCACTGAAAAAATGACACGTAAATCACATTTTGACACACCTGACCAAAAGGACAGCTGGGGACCAGTCCTCGCCATCAAAATAGGACACACAGAGTACGTTTACCCACTACCATGAGCTGACTCCTAATTGTTGTACTATTTTTTGATATCAAAACGGTCCGGGACCAGTTCTCGTTGTAGAAAATGGTCGGGGACCAGTTCTCGCTATACAAAGTGGTCGGGGACCAGTTCTCGCCGTCAACAGAGGAGACCTAGACTATACGTTGAACAGAGATGTGGATAATACCAGAATACTTGCCCGCCCCATGCCTCCTCATAGATGCATTATTTTTTCATGTCAAAACGGTCGCGGACCCCTTTTCGCTATACTATACGATCGGGGACCAATTCTCGCCATCAAAATAGGAACACATAGACTGCATTTTGAGTTTGGTCCTGGATACTGCCGGATTAGTTGTCCGTAACCATGAGCTGCCTCGTCATAGCTGCATTATTATCGCTATCGAAGTGGTCGGGGACCAGTTCTCACTGCACAAAATAATCGGGGACCAGTTCTTGCCATTAAAAATGGGAACACATAGACAACATTTTGAGCGGCGACGTTAATGAAGCCAAATTACTTGTATTAAAAGGTCGGGGACCATTTCTCGCCATCAACATCAAAATAGCTCCTGTGAGCTGTCTCCTTATAGTTGCATTATTTTTGCTATCAAAACGGTCGGGGACCAGTTCTCCCTCTATAAAATGGTCGGAAACTAATTCTCGCCACCAGAATAGGAGCACATAGATTGCACTTTGGGTTTGGATGTGGATGGAACCATATTTCCTGTCCGCCTCTTTGCGCTGCTTCCTCGAAGTTGCATTATTTTTTCCTACTGAGACGGTCGGGGACCAGTTCTCGCTGTACAAAATGGTCACGGACCAGTTCTCGCCATCAAAAAGGAACACGTAGACTGCATTTTGGGTTTGGACGTGGATGGGACCATATTTCTTGTCCGCCTCTCTGCGCAGCTTCCTCATAGTTGCATTATTTTCTCCTCTCAGAATGGTCGGGGACCAGTTCTCGCTCTACTCAAAATGTCATTTTTCTTTCACGGTACAAATGATATATTCTCCTACTTTCAGGTCTATTTCAACGCCTTAGCAACAAATGCAAATTCACGCATCCAATCACGGATGCAATCCAGAAGCGGCTCCATCGTCAATTTCAACCTTCACTGGCGAAACGCCTTGTTGGAGCCTGGCTACTCCCCTCTAAATAAGGTGCAGGACGTCTAGTCCTGCTCTCAGGACCTGTGTCAATTGACGTGTACATAGAAACATAGTAACAAGTAAATGTTGCGAAACTGGTACGTGACGCTCATTCCTCATTGGCCAGTATGATTTGTCTGTTTCTTTGCGTGTCCCACCTGAAATGGTACATCCGAAATCAATACGCACATGAATACATCGAAGAGCTTTAATTGTTATATGTGTACTAGTTCATGTGCCTAATAAATATCGTTAAATTTTTCTGTTATTTTTTTTTGATGTTTAGGTAATTCCGTTCATACTCGCAGAATTTCAGAAAATTTGACGGATCAAGAAGTCAGGACCAGAAGTCCAAATTCAATTCCAGAAAAATCTGCTTGCAGAACATCGGCTATGACAGCAGTTGTCTGGCTTTGATTTTGTAACATTTGTCCACGTCAGATTGCCTGGTTTGAAGGATCGAAGTTTCACTCTGAGCACCAAAAACGCACTCCCCTCGAATATCTTCATACCAGTGAGAAAGCAATTGTGGACAACTGCCACAAGCGACTACAGAGCGAATACATAGGTGAGTTGACCAACAGCTAGCCATCTTTCTGCATGTTGGTTGCCTGGGCACAGTGATGGGGCTGACTTCGTTTTGCTGAGGCTACATATCACAGCGTTCCTCACGTCGTTTAAGAGAATAAATTCCTAGAAAAGTATTTTTTCCCGGAGAAAAAGACGAGATAATGATGACGTCATGGACTGCATCCATGATGAAAGCACAGTACCGTCATGGTATCCAGGAATGCTTCCGGAATGATTGTGCTGCGAGATGGACTGGTTTCAGGAGCAAAAACTCTGGCCTGCCCCTACCCTTTTGCAGCAGGCGAGAATTGCCACGCCCCTCTTCAGCCAGAAAAAGACGATATAACTTATGCCTCTTCTAGAGATCACTGTAAGTTATTATTTAGTCGATGCAGCAATTTTCAAGACTTTATTCACGAGTTTATGGTGGACCCTTTATAGGAGGCTAAGATCTGAAGCGAAAGTGGGTTAGAAATGTGTGGGTACATGATAGTTCGTGCCAAAAAGTTGTGAAAATTATTTATCAATCTAAAAATCGAAAGGTCCGACTCTCAGTGAACCTCGGCATTTTTGAACAATGATTCGATTGCTTTTGTGAGCTTCAGGCGAGGTTGGCAACTAGTTTATTTTGGCTTACGTNTGCGTCAAAGCAAAGGATTCCCTGGTCGATATTGCAGGTGACCACATCCTTTTGGTCGCGACAGTGTGGGTCTATGTACTGAAAAGGTGTGAGAGATCTGGCTCAACTTAGGCGAATAAAGGCTGTGCTAACAAGAACTATACTTGGGATGAATGCCTGGCCATACGTATCTATAATAGAAGCAAACTTCCGAATGAGTTTCTGGTGCTGATTTCTCTCGGATCTATTTCCTTCATTTATCGAGGTGCTCTCGGTAAAGAGTTACAGAGCATGACTATGACTATTATGACTTGTCCAAATTTCAGATTGATGATGATTTTTAGATTCGATTGCTTTTGTGAGCTTCAGGCGAGGTTGGCAACTAGTTTATTTTGGCTTACGTTTCGGCAAATCGCCGTCTTCAGAGCCTGGTTTTCAATCACGAAGCTAGCTGCTGGACCACCAAACGCTCACCACTTCGATGTCACTGGAGTGACGTGATGACTGGAACGACCGCTAACTGTCCACTAGAGCGGATGAATAAATAACTGTACGCGCTGCAATTTCCGGAGAGATTCGGCGAGCAACCACCAGGCCTGCCTTCAGCGAATCTACTGACTTGTATGATATTTTGCAGACTGGATATTTTGTGATTGAATAACAGAATACAGGGTGGTTTTACGTCATCCGCTCTAGTGGACAGTTAGCGGTCGTTCCAGTCATCACGTCACTCCAGTGACATCGAAGTGGTGAGCGTTTGGTGGTCCAGCAGCTAGCTTCGTGATTGAGAACCAGGCTCTGAAGACGGCGATTTGCCGAAACGTAAGCCAAAATAAACTAGTTGCCAACCTCGCCTGAAGCTCACAAAAGCAATCGAATC
>JARK01001373.1:1472974-1489643 GCA_000688135.1 Ancylostoma ceylanicum
CGGATACCCCCCCCTGCGTCCGCCACTGGTACATATGTATTGAAGCTCTGTGGGATTTTCCTACCAACAACTTAAACGGCACAGACTCGAGCCAAGCTGGATTATTGAGCTCAAACTTCAGTTGCTTTCATGGATCTTATTCAATACCTTCACGACCATCTGCGTAGGAAAAAGAGGAGTTGATACAGAATGGATTTGCATTTGCCAATTGCTTCCACAAGAATAACTGCGGTACTGTACTCTGCTGTTCCAATGGGAGAACGAAATTATCTGATCGAAATTACCAGATAAATGTTTCATTGTATCTTGCCGATAATAAGAACATTACTGTTTGTGATTGAATAACAGAATACAGGGTGGTTCACATGAAGTGTGACGGGGAAAACTACCCATAACTTTACATAAATCAAACCAAATGAGAACTATTTCCATTTATTTAAATGACAAAAAAATTCTCTATAAAATATCTCAGATCATATTCGAAATGACCTCCTTTAGCTTTGACACGAGCATCCAATCTCCTCCGGAAATTTTTGAGAATGCGCGCTGCAATTTGCGGAGAGATTCGGCGAGCAACCACCAGGCCTGCCTTCAGCGAATCTACTGACTTGTATTTGGAAGAGCAGACTTTTTGTTCCAATATAAATTAGACAGCGAAATCCAGAGGGTTGAGATCCGGTGAGTTTGATGGCCAAACCTCCTTCGTCCAGAAACACGGAAGATTGGTCCCTGAGCACTCCAGTGAAGTGAAGGGAATTTGGCCGAGGTTGTCACCGCGCGCAAGGGTCATCACCTTTCTGCATTTTTCCAATCTGGAGGCCTTCATTTCGTCTGTGAGACGTTGTCCTTTGGCGAATTTGTAGGATACAACTCGAGGTCATCTCTGATCAGTCTTTGCGTGGTTGAACGGCTTATTTTGTGATCCTTGGCCAACTGTCTAATGCTTCTTTCAGGATTTTTGGCGCAGTTTGCTCTTGACGGCGTTTCGAAGGGCAGGAGTCCTCGCAGTTCGATCGAGTCTTCCTCTCGGACGATTTCCAATCCCTCCAGTTTCTCCGAAACGGATTATGATCCGATGTACTTGCTCCCGGTGTAGTGTGAGCGTCTTCGAGATCTCGGAAACTGACGACCCGCATTTGTGCATGACGGCCATTGCTGTGGGATCCTCAAGCGATGTCATCTTTATCTAAAACATACGATAAGACTGGTTCCTATGGGGTTAAAAAACACGACAGAAACGAATAACATAACGAAAAAGCACAAAAAAGCAATAAAAACGTCCAAAAATTGATTTTCTTTAGCCCGTCACACTTCATGTGGACCACCCTGTAGTTGCCATTCGCAGATACCACCAAATATCCTCAATCAAAACGGTTCTTCTCTTTATAAAATAGTTAAAAACTCTTTCATTGGGCTTATTGGCAATTCAACTTTTAAGAAGAATTATGATTAAGAAAAGAACCACAGGAAGCAACTCTCACAGTAAATTACTCACTCATGTAGTAGGATTCAATCCAGAATATTTCCTTTCAGCACTGAAATGAGGCGATGCGAACGAAGAGACAGTATATTGATGGAAGCGGTTTTATTTGAAAGAAGTTTTCGTCAATGTTATGCAGCAGAAAAGAAGAGTGAGTCAAATTTCATCATGTCGCCAAATTTTCTATGGATAGCTCAATCCATGGTTGACTTACGATAGAAGATTTCACCCTCGGCAATGCCCCTTACCACTTCTTATCGGCCGCTACTCCATCTTTCGTCGAAAATTAAAAGAACTGAAAACATCGCAGGATTTAGAACCATTTCACATACCTAGGAGAATCTTGAAGTTGTAGTGATACTCTCTCTAAAGTTTGTTGTCCAAAATTTACCTGGGCAGATAGGAAGCATGGAAGTAGGACGTTCATAATACCTTCTCTCGTGGAGGAATCATCAGCAATTATACCTCTCTCGAAGATGATGTAAATAAGATGTAAGATGTAAGCACCGTATATAAGTTAGTAATTTTCATGAGTTGAGTTGTTGTCGTGCATATGAAGTGAAAGGCAGTTGAATTTCTGTTCATATCATGGTAGTTCACTTTTACCTTTTCTGGAAACTTCCTGGAATTACTTTTCTGGACCTATGAAAAAGCAAAAGTTCTACCAGAAATCTCTCATGACACCTTTGATCACACATTACAACAAAACCTGCAGATTGCAAGAAGGGAAAACTGGAAAAGAGGGCAAACCCACAAGAGAGGGCGCAGAGAAACAGGGGAACCAACTATTTGAAAGAATTGCCAGAAGTAAAGTGAATCAGCAGCAGTGGCCAGCTTTTCCTTGGAGAACCGCCGACACACTGCGTGAAAAGTGGAGAGCACAAAGATACAAGACATAGGCGGACGAGAAGACAATGAAGGCACAATGAGGACGCGGTCAAGCCTTTGTCCGAGTCACACTGAGAACAGGAGTAGGACAACTGGTATAAAAACAGCGAGAAGCATAGGAAATGGCTATTTCTCGCTTGTTTACACTGTGGTTTTCGTTGGGCGCCAAAGTTCTCAGGTTTAAAATAGGTTCTTCCCTTTGGCGCCAAAGTTTTCGGGTTTGAACGAGGTTTTTCACTTTTGACTGTGTTAAGCAGCCACGATTAATGACACTTCAGTGGAAATGTTGTGGAATACGGCGAACACAGAGAAAAATCACCTTGTGTTCATTCATATCGTTGTCGTACTCGTTCCCGAAGCTGATTACGCGGGTTTTTTCTCGCGGGTTTTTCTCGAACAGCCCGCGGCGTCGCGCGGCCTTCATCGCTTGGCCCGCGGCGGCTCGGCGCTTGTCGAACAAGCGCCAACGGCTGTAATAGCATATCTACATTGTGTGCCGATGACAAGAACACAACGACGATGACGAAGAAAGGCAGCGCCAACCGACTGTAAACTCCTGACACCATATAAGGGAGGGTGTTGTCGTACAATTCCGATGGTGTTTACGTTCGTCGGATTCGATTCGGCACAATGTCGCTTGTACTTGCCTTGTTTTGGTGTAATATAGTGTCTACTCTTTGAGAAGGCTCATTTCCCCCGTTCCCTAACGATTTACGATTTGCGAAAGCCAAAATTTCCGATGTGCATCTCCCTGACAAACTTCTCTAGCAACTGCTAGGAATCACTGTTCTTTGAGGCGCGATTTTCAGATGAATTTACCTGTTCAACAAAGCCTGGCTTTCTTCAAAGAATTAATTATTATCAATTCCATGAGATTTCAATTAAATTGAAGTCAGCGCTCCTAGAAACCTTTTTTCCGGAACTTTACTTATTTTACAGCAATGCAAACAGCTTTAAATCTACCAAAATTTTATAAAAATTGCAGCAAAAATAAGAGATTCCAATGCGCGGATAAAATTAATTTTTACTCTATGAAAAAATTATCATCTGGTATCATTGGTCATATTACACTACCCAGTATCTTCGGCATTCTTACTGATAGTTTTATGTGACAGATATCCTTCATCCTTTTTAGACTGCCATTTCTAAGCCAAGTTAGCGACTCTGCTGGGATTTTCAGAAAATTGTCACATGTTTCTTCTTTTTTTTTCAAGACTAAGAGCAGCAGAATATTCGAGTACCCCGTAAAAATATTGAGAAAACCGCGAATGATCTTTAACCTCTTGTCAAACTCCTAGTTTATCAAGCTTTTCTTCCGGTTCTCTTGTTGTTGTACTAAAAGAAATGTTAAGGTCACTTAGCCATGTTATTCATCATGTCTGCCACACCACTGTAATGTCATATTTCTACAAGAGAATCTCGTTTGATTAACTAGTTCTCGGTTGAACTTTATTCTTTCCTTCTTTAGCAGTGTGATATGTCTACGCCTGCTCAGGACCCTGTTATGTTTTTGAAAAGGTCAAAATGAGCAAAAAGATCACCTTTTCGAATGAAGAGCTATGAGCTATCAGTGATGTAGCTAACGAGAATTTCGGCTTTCCCAGATCATTGAAAGATCTCGAAAAATTGCCGTAAAATGATACGCTGTGTGTCGTAATTTGTAAAATACCAACAATAAAATGTTATTGTGTATAAAATACTATAAAATATTAATACATAGGTATGTAGTAGGCCCTGATCTGTTCCGCTGTTACGGATTGGACCACGTATCCAAGAAAATCGCGGGATTCGCAGAGTAAAATAGGGTTTTTTCTTCTTATTGATCTGTATTCCTTTTTTTTGGTTTATGGTGCACTCCCGAATACATTGGATAAATAAATAAATAAATAAATAAATAAATAAATCGTAAAGAACAATACATGGTCTCTTTAGCCTCATAACGGAGTACCACCAAATAAGAAGGCAACTGTCGGAGACAGTGCAAAATTTTTTTAAGAAAACACTCTAGAAACGGTAGAACCCTAATATCTTTTCTTTAGATTTGATCTCACTTGCGTAAAGAGATAAAATTGATTTGCATGAATATTGATTACTTCCCTCGAGTTACTATCCTACCAAATTTAATAACTATCTACCCTTTTCATATTGTTTGTTGTTCAACAACGCCATTGGCAATAACATTTTCTCCCGTATTTGTGAACGTTCGCGAACTTTATGATCTACCCGCTCTCCTAAATTGGACGAGTTTTCTGGAATAAAATGGGTGTATTTTGCAAAAGCGACTTGTATTAATCATTGAAGGTAATGGTATAGATAGCAAGATGTACCATATTTTGCTGAGGAAACTCGTCCAATCCGGGCGATCGGGAACACCAGATCCTTTCCGGAGAACTTCCATGGATGCAGGCTCTTATGTGACCTCCCATTTCGTTCTCTTGGGCTAAACTGTGCGCTTATCTCAATCCAACAGGCTCGGATTTCCTCGAAGCGTTAAGCGGATGATTGGCGCAAATCCAGAATGTCGCGCAAACCAGAGAAGGAGTACATTTGTCCAGCTTCGCGTAAAACAACAAATCGCAAACAAGGCGATTTGCCACATCGCATCTGCGAAAAACAGCTGATCTTACCGGTTCTTTAGACGATTTGAAAAAGTTCGTGGTGGCTTTAGGCGAGGCTTATGCGACAGTGCTGGCTGACCACTGTGGGTTCCTAGTTCGTTCTGGGAGAAACACCGTTTTGTTCTAGGAATTATGTTGATTTCTCGTCATTTTCATGAGAGTCGGATGCATCAGTGAGATTACCCTGGGTAAACGTGTTGAAACGGCTGTTAACGATCGGTAGATTGTGTGGTGTTAACACGTCAACCCTGGGTTATTTGAGTGATTCCTGGGGCCTTAGAAGTCTTACAACCTTTCTGGATTTCTCCTGGTGTCCTAGTCTGCTTTACCGCTCTCATTTATAAGGTTACCCAGGGCAAACGCGTTGATGCCCTTGTTAGCGATAGGTAAACTTGCGAGGTGCTGACGCACTTACCCTGTGTAATCTCAATGATGCACGTGGTCCTGGAAGTGGAAGTTGGTAAAGGGTTCCAGGACGTCTGGATGCATTACTGAGATTACCCAGGGTAAGTGAGCTGATGCCGTTGTTAAGGATGAGTAAACTGTGGCGCTAATACGTTTACTCTGGGTAATCTCAATTGTGCATGCGGCCTCAGAGGTTTCACAACTTTTCTGAATTTCTCCTGATCTTCTGGTTCGCTTTACCAGTCTCATTGCCAAGGTTACCCAGGTTAAATGTGTTGCGTTGACCGTGTTAACCATGGGTGAACTTGTGAGGTGTTGACGCGTTTACCCTGGGTAATACGAATGATGCACGCAGCCCAGGAACTGGGAGTTGTAAAAGCTTCCAGGGCCTCGATGTACCATTGAGATTACCCAGGGTAAATTTGTTGACGTCGTTGTTAAGGATGGAAAAATTTCCGTGGTGTCAATATTTTCATCATGGTTAATCTCAGTAATACACAGGGCTCATAAACTTGGAGCTGTAAAGTGTTCCAGAGTCCGGGGGCATCATTGAGATTACCCAGGGTGAGCTCGTTGGTGCTCGTGTTAACAAAATATGTTGTGTTGACCGTGTTAACGATGGGTAAACTCGTGAGGATTTGACGTATTAAACTGGGTAATATCAATGATACATTCAGCCTAAGAACTGGGAATTGCAAAAGGTTCCGTGGTCTGAATACATGATTGAGATTACCCAGGGTAAGTGAACTGATGCAGTTGTTAACGATGGGTAAACTGTGGCGCAATACGTTTACCGTGGGTAATTTCAATGATGCAAGCGGCCCAAAAAGTTTTGAAATCTTTCTGGATTCCATATAGTATCTTGCTCTTCTCTACCACTCTCACTGTTTCTTTTCTTGAAGTTACCGGGAAACTCGCCCATTTTTCTAGGCCACGCCCTTTTTGCGAACGTCCATGAATCCTATCCTAACTCTCATAGTTTCGTAGCGGTATCACCCTGCTCATAATAACAAATTTTGAATTTGATCCAGAATATTCCAGGCATCCAAGACGGGCGACACATCGATGACTTACAAGCTGTTAGCAATCTTACTGGCAAGTTTACCTGAATCGGGATCCCCACATTCGAAATGACATAAATCTTTTAGGTCCATTTGGTGCCGATCGCTCGGTCACAGCCTCAGCTCAATCCTATCAATGATCTATTGATCGGTGACACGAATCTGGTGAGTTTCGCGCCATTGGGGCCATTGTTTGCCCTGTTCCGTGGTGTTCTTGCTCATTCAGGTTTATATTGTTGCTTTCCTACGGGGATCTGGATCACGTTAGGGTTTAGCTATTAGCGCCAGGATTGAGATCCATGATTTTTATGTTTTCAGCATTTCAATGTTACGATTTAACCTTTGAAAAGCCTTTTTTACCCGAATCCGACGCTGTACACATCGTTCTGTCTCACAAACCCTGTTGAATCTTACTGTTCCCAGAACCTCTTAAATTAAGTGTTCTTTGTGCTCGTAACGATGTTCGCCATGCTTTATCTCACTTTCCCCGCCGGCACACAAAGAAATAACGTGTCAACGGTCGCAGCTGTCACAAAACCTGTTCCGCTGTGACTCTAAAAAGTTCTTAGCGTCGTTAAGCCATCTGTTAAAACCGCACACCGAAACGACTTCCTGATTGTCCGCAAAAGTTCGTGATTTGTCGTGTTTTACCAGGAAATACTTGATAGGTATGTAATTTAGGTTGGCCCAGGTGTACTTGTACGCGTCACCCCGTCCGGAACCGCCTATGTGGCCACCATGGTGGCCAGGGCGCTCACGCCCGAGGTGGCCACCGCCAGGATGCCGTTCGAGCCGAAGCCAGCTGTGGTAGGTCTTTTATTAAGGTTGTTCGACTCACAATATTTACTATAGGAAGCGCAGAAAATCGCTATGGAAAATCGATATTTTTTCTATATTTGGATAAAATCGATATTTTTTTATATTTGGGTTTTTCTTTTTGGGAAAATTTTCTGCTCCCTGAAGTTCAGGGCATTTGTGGAATACTGCCATTTGTTTTGTTAACATTAAAATTTTGACTGGAGCTCATGAATATTTGAATTTATGCTTTATTATTTTAGTTTATTTATTTTTTAAAGTTATTTATTCTACTGCGTTCTACTGCTCAAGTAGACTCGTGACGGTTAACCACATTTTTGTTATCTTGGCTCGACAGGCACGTGATTGGTTGGCCACGCCCCCTGAAAATTGTCCAATCACACGAACGAGTAATTTCTTAATTTCACCTGCTGAGCAATGTAACTAGCAACTGCAGTTATGTAGCATAAATTTTGCTGTTTCGCCTGCTATTGATTAGTAGCACAGGGGTGTTCGAGAGACTCGTCTTACTTCTGATTGGTTGGAGACGCCCACTTATCCATCTCCTCCCTGGTGGTCCTTCGGTCACGAAGTAGTGTAATTCTCTGATCTTGCACAGTGTCGTGAGTAACTAGACTTACCAAAGATTTTGCTGTTTCGTCTACTATCGATTAGTAACACGAGCACTTGCCCCATTTATGATTGCCTAGACACGCCCACTAATGAATTTGTCGAGCTAATCATTTGAAACTAATCTAAATTTATCACCCAAATCAATTTATTCGAAATTTGAAAAATACATAAGAATTGAATGCAGCAGATAATACGTAGTAAAACAAAATATATGTATGAAAAAAATATAATAAAGCAAAATATATGTGCCCATATATAAAACATGGCAACTCTTACGACTAGTTTTTTTTTCAAAAATCTGGGCGATGCGCGTGAGCGCCAAATTCAAACGATGAGAAGCATCTGTAAACAAGGAGACCAACGAACGAGCTGGAAAACATGCGACACCATAGAAACTCTGCACACTGCCTAGGATATTTCTTTCTGGATATTATAGATTCGACTTGTTTATATGAAATAAAATATCGAATTTGGAAAAAAAAAGAAGTTAGGAAGTTGTGGAGATTACTAGGTGTGAATTTCCCACAACTTGGATCGGTATATTTCAGCTGGCCTCCCTTCCCACTGTGTCACTCTCGTCCATGCAACTCCGCCTCTTCCAAATCCCAGACGTATTCGATGTGATTCCCGTGTCACCGAACCTGATTTCCGTCAGCCTACAGAATATGAACCTCAGGTATGAGATTACCAGTTGAGATGGGTGAGTTTTTTTTGTGAAATGAAAAACTAGTACTTACAGCAGAATAATTTCGACCCCGGCCCATCGAGGAACGAGCTTCTGTTAGGAAAAAAGTTATCATTAGTTATCATAAAACATATTTTAACTTAAATAAATAATTCGATTTTTGTTAGTTATTATCAAAAATAATTTAATTCAAAGTGATCAAAACCAAATTCGCGGGAGCATTGTACTTAGAAGGGGCGGAGCGAAGGAACTCTGCGATTGGCCGGTTGCGTGGATTAACCAATCCCGGTGATTGGTCGCACCGACCACTTCAGTTATAAAGCTCCACACTTCAGATTAACCGATTAACTTTCGGATGAATTTCGCGATGTGGAAAAGAAAAACTCGTACATGTTAGAACTTTTCGTGGCAAGACCAACCTGTGTCAGCATCAGGATGAAGTATAATAAATTATCAATTCTAATAATTACTGATTGTCGAAATTATTTTTGAAAATTTTGATTTTTTTTTTGGAAATTAAGTTATTTAAAAAAATAAAAAAAGATGTGTTAGAGTGCTAACAAGGAAAGTGCAAGAGGCCAGGCTGACAGATCGAAATGAAACCTATCTGGCTTGAATCCTTGCTTGACAAGGTCCCCCAACATATATTTCATTTTTGCCCAACATGCTAAAAAAGCAGATATGGCTGAGTGGTGAAGGTGCTGAACTGTTAAGCAGAGGGTCGAGGGTTCGGATCCCGTCATATGTATCCGTTTTGCAATTTTGTTTTTTGATTCTTTCTATGTTGTTAAAATTAGATTTGAAAGATTAGTACATAAAACCTATCATTATTATGGTCTAATGCAGGTGGTTGTGCGTTGGGCTGGGTTCTGATTCGTGATTGTCCTCTACAACTTAAAATCTTGTCAATAAGAATAGGTTTTATGTTCTAATCCTTTAAAGTTTATTTCAACGACGAAGAAGGATTAAAAAACAAAAATGCAAAACGGATACACTTGACGGGATCCGAACCCTCGACCCTCTGCCTAACAGTTCAGCACCTTCACCACTCGGCCATATCTGTTTTTTAGCATGATGGGCAAAAATGAAATATATGCTGAAGGGCCTTGTCAAACAAGGATTCAAGCCAGATAGGTTTCATTCCGATCTGCCAGCCTGGCCTCTTGCACTTCTAAGAGTTGTACCCCTTGTAAGAATGAGAAGGACGAAGGTGCGTACAGTATACTTTCGCTTTCATTAATGTCCGAGTTTTCCGCGCTTAAGACGAATACATACAGTCTGTCTCAAAATAATTGGCAGATGGTGTGCGTGACCTGACGAATACGGATCTTTCATTTGGGCCACGCCGCGGGTTTGTTAGGCCGCGACGCTATGGAGTCGCGTACGCGGTCAGCCTATTATTTCGAGACAGACTGTAATTACCGTAAACACAATTATTACTCAAAATCCTTTAAAAAATAATTTCCGCTCCATCTCTAAACATTAGTGAACAAATTGCTGTAAGAAGTATAGGCTGACAAAGAGACAACTAATTTCAGCGTCAGCGCCGTTGGATCCGGACGAGTTGACGACGTCCCGGTCAACGGAGTGATTGATATCCGTACCAATCGATTTCAACTCGATGTCAACATCGAAATCAAGAGAAACAGTCGCGGAAATCCGAGCCTCAAGGTGAAAACCGAAATATTGATTGATTTATTGATCTACAGCCGGCAACGCATCCACTGCAGGTTGATCTATGCCGCGTGGCGCCGAATATCCCCGTCACGGTATCCGTTCAAAACGCGTTGACTCCGGAAAGTGGCGCGAGATTTGCGGTGAGCCGTCTGGTCGTCTGCGCTCTGCCCTTGGTTGGGGATCATTTGTGACAGTTTGTCCGTTTCAGGATGCTGTGTCACGTGATGGTCACACAGTATTTGAGGATCTTGTCTGTCCTCGACTGATTTTCTTGGTTGAGAAAAGGGTAATTCTTACTTAGTTGCGCTAACTGTGGAATGCCCATTGATTATCGATTTATTCATTTTTGCGCAGATCAATCAACGCTTCGGTCTGCTCGCCTCGAGAATCGCGCTTGGAGATTTGAACAACTTCGACATGGTGAAAAGTCTTCTGGCATCACAACAGGAATTCCGGCAACGCAGCGTTCGCAGAAAGTATGTACGCGTTCTCTCCCAACTAATCGATATCTAGCTTTTATACTATGTGAAACTGCTGTTTAGCAAGATGGTCTCGAGAGATGTACCTGCTGGTCAGCCGAAGAGGTAAGTTGAATTGTTTGTCAGTCCACTTCTTGTAAACAATGTCCTGTCAACTCTAAGCTCCGCCCATTCTATTGTCTCAGATTGTTTAGATTTGCAACGCAGCGGCATGCGAGAGTGCAACGACAGAATCGCTTCCATACGTTCTTGAACAATTTCAACCTGGTGCGTGTTCTATTATTGATTTATTGATTTTTCTTAACCTGTCATTGCACTTTCTTTGCAACTCGTCCAAATGGGCGTGGTCTCAAATTCTCCAGCCAAGTTTTGAATTTTCCTGCGAATCAGAGGTGTGACTCCGCCCCTTTTCTCGTTTCTGTTGTTGTACGAGGCAATTCTGCGCAATCCAAACGTGGACGAGTAGTCCGGGCTGTGTGGACGAGTTGTCCACTGCGCTAACGACCAACTCGACGTTCCTAATGGGAATTTCTATTTAGTCCCGCGCCGACTCGCTCATTCTCGACTACAGTATGATGGACGCACCCGTGATCACGCCCCGTGGAATAGAATTATCCACCTCGGGCGAAATCTCCGCCCCCGGATTTCGCACCCCATTCGGGCCACGCCCACTTTCTCTCCCTCCGCCCACTGCCAGCAATCTCCTCCAATTGGCAGTTTCTGACTATGTACCCAATACCTTGATGTATCATGGACATAGGTGAGTTCAGGTGACATTATCGATTGCTCCAAGACTTATGGGACAAATTTTTGCAGAATTGGGTTATTTAATACCCGTATTGATCCCAATACTCCCCAATTTGGGCCAGTGATGAGGACCACGTGCGATATGAACACCGGATCGTTGTTCTGCGTGGGAGATCTCTTCCCAACACTGCGAGATGTGGTAAGCAAGTTCGCCACATCGATCGATATATCGATTGCCCATGTCGACCTCTTTTTAGTTGCCCAATCGCGCCATAGCATTCATGTTCTCCACTGTCAAGGCACCTGCTATTGTCGTTCGCCCTCCAGAACTTGGTATGCTGGAATTTCGATGACGTCATCAAACTCCAACCTATAGTACTCAGTGTTTATACTTCAGGTGGCATCCGCTTCCAACTTATGGGACTCATCGAAGTCTCATCGATCGATAATAACGGCGAGACCCCGATTGGCGCTATGGAGATACACATCGATGCGTCTATGAAGATGAAGATGACACCACGAGCCGTGCGTGGACGAGTTAACCTCGAGACCATCCGTTTGGTGAGTGCTAGAGACGCAGAGGAAGGCGGGCCACGTTGATCGATTATCGATTTTTGCAGATCACACGTACGCCACAAATTCTGGTCCAGGAAGAGCTGGACGATGCCGGGTTCCTGTCACGTGAGATCCTTCAGCGTATGGTGAATGACATCCTGAAGCAGGGCATCCCTATCCCAGTCCACCCACTGTTCAAACTGCAAAAACCAAAGGTAATCAATCAAGTGCACCGATCGATATATCGATTGCCTCCCAGCAACACCGACGAATCGCGTTCTTTGCAGCTGAAACTGAGCGAACGATCGATGCTTCTGGAGACGAACTTCCAGCTGAACGAGAAACTCATCCGACAGCTGACTGGAGAGAAATTGGCCTAATTTCCACATTTAGTGCTACTGTAGCTATTTTTTATCTTTGGAGCGCATTTGCGAACGTACTGGTATCCTTTTTGCCCTAGTACTTAGTCTCACGTTGTGATACGGCGTTTTGATGTCTGTACAACTATTGGAATCTCTCAGGGATTTATTGATTAGATTGTTTTTGTCATTGATCTCATGGATAAAGATGAAATCATCAAAAAAAATTCTGGATATATTTTTCTTATAAAGGGTGGTTTTTACCACTTCAGTCCTTTGAGTTTTTAGACCTGTTCTAGTGTACGTTTTATTCTAAAATTACGTTATATTTCATTTTTTATCCATACTGTCATTTTCCGCCTTTTTTTCACACATTCTTTTGGCCCTCGGGTCCCTCACATCCAGCACAGATCAAATTGTGCCAGCTTGCACCTAGTGTATGCCTATTTTCTCCCGATAACCAAGTGGAACTTTTCCTGGGACGAGTTTTCATAGAGATGTTTGTCCGATAACACAAAATATAGCAATTTATACAGAAATTTTGGTCGAATAATCCGAACAAAAGGTGCATATTTGGTTTTCCAACTATTTATATACGAGACAGTATCCGACCAAAGCAATTGCATAGGTATCGATCGATTCTTTCTTGATTTCCTTTTTTCTGCTCAACGCAGAGAGAATTGGTTACAGCTAAGTCATGTACCAGGGCCTGCATGCATCATTGAAATATCACCCAAATTAAATGTGTTGACGATTCACACGTTTACCCATTGTTAATACGGATGTTAATGCGTTTACCCCTGGTAATGTTAAGGTGCATCCGGGCCCAGAACCATCAATGAAATCACCCGTGGTGAGTGTGTATGTAAACGTATCCAACCCTTCACCTGGCACCCATAGGCATGTTTATCCATACATGAAGTTATCCATGCCCATCTGATACCCATGGGTATGTCCTACCATGGATAGCACTTGGGTAAAAACTAAATTTTGATGCAGAAACGTTTACCTAGCGTGGGTAGCGCAGCCCATAGAATACGGCTGAGAAAAGATGTACGTGCAGTCATGGACAATCATAATATGCGAGCGTGATCTCAGGAATAACAACTAATAACGGAATTAAACGTTTTGTACGATGTTGCTTAGGGTGAGCAAAGTTTACCAGACGGCCAACATAGGAAGCCCATATGTATCATTGAGATTACGCAGTGTAAGCATGTTTACATCTCACTAATTTACCCATCGTTACACGCGCGTCAACAAGCTTACCCAGGGTAATCTCAATCCAGGCTCAAGTATTTTTTACTCATGGCTATTGCTATGCCACGTATGGGTAAACATTAGGATGGGTGCCGGATAATAGGAATCTAAAAGTTTTTACTCAGCGTAATTTCATTGTACATGCCGGCCCAAGAGTGAGAAGTGATAGACGCTATCTGAGTTTGGTGCTCAAAAAAAACTAGTTATTGTAAAACCTTGTAAATAAAACTAATTATTCTTGACTTTGGCTCAGGTCCAAGAACATTTAAAAAAGTCATTGCGGTGAAATTTTCTAGAGCAAATAAATATTTGGCACAAGATTATATTGAAATGTTTATATCCTTCCTACCTTCCTAACAATTTGTTCTGCAAATCTTACTTTATATTAGTCTCTTAGACATTCTCATTCTCTAGACTTCCTCTTTCTGTCCTTTTCTGTCTCTCCTTTCTCGCCAAATTCTTTTTTTTAATCCTACCTTCCCATCAGCAGTTATAAACATGTCACAGTCAATCCACCTATCGCATACAATCATATGATCCACCTCTATTCCTAACCCTAAATTTTGAGGGTTCCACTGTGGATTCGAAGCAACTACCACAACTTGACATTGTCCATCCTAGGACCCTCGAAGTCGACTGTCGGTCCAGTGCGAGATTTTTGGAATAGACGGTGCGTGTGCTTCTTTCTTTATAGTTGGTCTGCATGATACTATTGTACTATTCTTGACTTTATTCTCCAGTTGTTTCACATGTAAAGAATTCAAGCGGTGCAACAGAGCATTGACTGTGTTCATACTTTATGGCGTCGCAGCGCAGCCATGGCATGCGCGAGTAGCGAAGTTAAGTAGAAAAAAGCAGCTGCGAATCTCAGTCCACAACGTCGACACATCGTCGCATCGCGATTTGCTATCAGATGCGACACGAAATTGGCCTGTGCTGCGATGAAGTATAAACACAACCAATTCTTGCTATGGAGACATATCTCAACAATAAGTATACAGGAATAATCATATTTATTTTTGAGAAACTCAAATAGAAATTTGACATTTCACTCGAAAAGCTATGCGTGTAAACATATCACAGAACGAGAAAAAAAGACACAAAGAATACACTGACTATAGATAAAAGCTTTACCCAAGTTAGACTCAGAGGAAGTTAGGTAACCCTGGTTCAAGCCACAGTATGCGGCACTTTGGTAAAGGTACATATCACACATAAGTAAGTTTCTAACTGGGCCAGGATGCATCATTAAATGGGTAGTCTAATATTCACAGATATGATTACCCATGGGTAGCGGCTGGTTAAACAAGTTGGTGGCTGCCAGGTAAGGGGTAGGGGTTTTAGGTAAGAGTTTCATCATGGGTAATCTCAATGATGCATCCGGGCCCAGCTCCAAAATGCCTCGGGAATAACGGCTAGGAGGAGTTCGCCTCAGGAATTGCCCTCAAAAAAGTCATGTAGCCCTCCTGACCCCCTTTAACAATCCGAGTTTTCCCGGTTTTCTTCCCTAAAAACAATTGTCCTGGCCGAATTCCCAAGGCTTTTTTTGCCATAAGTGGTTATGAAAAATATGTACAATCTAGAGCGTACAAAAGACTGAAGATCATCAATGACATGGAGATGTGTTGTTGTGACGGTACACGTATTCTGGATAGGTACCCATGGAGAATAGCCAATAAGCCCATGAGTTCATATTTAGTACTGTGATGCCAATGCAGAGAATGTTCAGGAAGACGCCGCATGAGACCTGAATTTAGAATTTTTAAAATTTTCTTTTTAAATTTTAAATTTATTAATTTAATTTTGAATTTATTAAACTTTAGCCTCTTTCTTTTCCGAGATCCCACATTTTCAAATGACTACTAGCCGGTGTGAAGCATTGTGCCTGGAAAAAAAACGAGGTGGCCGAGCGTTGCGATTGGTCAGATGCATGTACTGACCAATCGCAGAGTTCCGCCGCCCGCCCCTTCCATGTACAACGTTCCACGTCCGATTATTAGCCCAGAGCCTGGGTGCGCCGTGGAAATTACCCAAGGTAAACGTGTTGAAGCTCGTGCTAGAGATGGGTATATTTGTGTTGCGTTCCACTTTTACCCAGGGTAATCTCAAAGATGCATGCGGCCCCAGACATTGAGATGATGGCGCTTTGAACGATGAAGTCCTAGTTTTCCTTAGTCCAGTATTTTCGTTTAAATAGCCTCCGCCCTCACAAAACGGGTCATCTGGTCATCTAGGCTCACCTATGCCCTGCCCACAATGACATTTCTCTCCCCACTTACTCTAGAGCAAGAAGCCTCGAGGAAATCTCGAATATAGTAAGAAGATGCTTTCAAATGTTCCACTTCTGTTAGTGAAATTTCGCTCCCTGAACCGCACTAAACCGTTGTAGGTGGGGTCTACCTCAATAATTTTGGTCCCCTTCAAAGTACCACTACCTAGGAATCACTTCCGAGGTTTTTGTATAGAAAGAATCTCCAGGAGCTCCTGATCGCAATGGTATACGTGATTCCCCACTAAACTGTCGAAATACCTTTCTTTGAGCCGCAACTTTTGGGGAGCATGTGGGCGGGGCCAAGGCCACGGGGTTTCCGCCTCTCCACAATCTACTACTTGGCTCACCATACATGTAGTGTATCTTCTATTATATTATTCTCCCTGGGATATTATTCTATAATCCCAGTGGGGAATGAGAGGGCTTTTGCGAGGAGTACGGATTTTCTTAAGGAGTCGCTTCTGGGAGTGCATTAGGCTCGAACCAGAGTCGACGGCGAAGGTATGGGCGACGCCAGCGTTGGCCCACCCCTCGGCTTCCTTGGGCGTCGGGCAGCGTCGAGCGGCTGCCATCAACCCAATATGTCTCATACTCGGAAACTAGCATTTATCACTGAAGGAAGCGCGAAAATCGTACAAAATGCTCGAAACAATCGAGAAGATACATGTAGACATTTCTACGGAATCACAAAGCGTGTTTAGAGTTTTTAAACTAATTTTGATGTTTTTAAAAGTATTCAGCCGATTCAAGAAATC
>JARK01001374.1:0-37260 GCA_000688135.1 Ancylostoma ceylanicum
AGCGTATTGTGTGATTGTATTAAGGTCTGACGAAGGCGCTCAGCGCCGAAAGCTCACTGAATTGAATAAAAATATTTCGGTTATGGTCATCCACTAAGAATGACACCAAAGGTTTGCGGCTAACAGATGGTCTTTGAAAGAGTTTTTTTAACTTATTCTTTTACTGCTTTACGTGCTTCTTTGAAGGCTCCTTTGTTGTATATCTTTACTGGCTAGCTTTCAGCGATAACGCATTTTTCAAACCTTAGTGTTAACAATAGATTGCCTTCTCACTGTGAACCTACAGACATGCAAAACAATAACACTACAGCGCGTTTCATAATTATAAGATCACCCCCTAGTTTTGATTTTTCAGGAGAAGCAGTGATCAGGGGAATTTCTTGCTATTTTTGATAGATTTCTCACTTTGAAAAAACATTGTAGCCAAAATTTCGTTTCAATATCTCTTATCCTAATGTTTTTCCAAGTATTTCTTAGTTTTCATACCATTTCATAATCGTAAGATCACTCCATGAAAATGAACAATTTTCAAATGAAAAAAAAATGGAAATCATGGGAAAGTAATAATAGACAGTTTCTCCACGTTTGTTAGCGATCTCGAAATGTCATCGAGGCATACTGGAAATAAAATTTCTCTACGTCATTGGGTCGATAACATTACAAGCTTACAGGAGTGCTCGCTTCAAGTAATCGACTTCTCTGAACAGAGGTTGTTCGCGTCAATACACCTGGAAAAGTGTTTTAGATGTTGCAAGTTAGGTTTAGGTTAGAAATACATGCTGGACAAGGCAGGACTTTGCTCTTACGCGACCTAAACTGCTCCATCTTTCAGTGGGTCAAGTGGGTCACACCGACGTCCTGCTACAGAATGTTGCTTTGTCGATGCCCTTCATTCAGGAATGGCCGTAGACGTGCTTCTGGCATCGTCTGGAGTTCTGTTGAGTTCATTCCCCATGCCACAAAAGCCTGTTCCTGTCCGTAGGTGTGGCAGAATGCCTTTAGCGACCATGACACCTCACCGCCATAATTGCTTGGAATGAAGTTGACAAGATCCTTACTTGAATCTTGCCAGGAGNTCCTGTCCGTAGGTGTGGCAGAATGCCTTTAGCGACCATGACACCTCACCGCCATAATTGCTTGGAATGAAGTTGACAAGATCCTTACTTGAATCTTGCCAGGAGCACTTAAACCTTGCACAACCATCCAAACTGAATTTGTATTCAACCGAAAACACCGTCTGAATAAGCACTTCATGACACAATCCGTCAAAATGCAACCTCGTCAACTTTGATCAAACTTCCGCTGGGTTGCTCACTGTGAAATTCAATCGCGACACCGTAAGCGGGTAGATATGCTTCGGTGCACTCTTCACTGCTTCTCTGGCAATGTTTCTACGGCTATTCATGCCTCTCCAGACGGCTGACTTGGCATTTTGGATCTCCATATGTGACAGAATCCATTTCTTAGACGAGGTACTGCACGAAGCAGGTCTGAGAATTCGGCGTTCCTCACGAGCAGAGGCCGTGCAAAGACGCCAAATGCTCGCAACAGATTCACAGGCACCGGAGAGTGACATACAGCCTTGTCCACACACAAAACAAACCTTAGATCTGCGTAGCGATGGATGGGGTACTGGGGGTGTCATTTTAGAGAGCTTTGATCTGGTCTTCTCCGTCAGTAGAAGACAGACGAGCAAGGAGCGCTGCTAAACCTGCATCTTTGCTGCGTACTCATCCTCTCGGCCACGTAGGTGTACAGAATCAGTTTTCATTTCGGGCAAATTGCTTAATTCCGTAAAGTGATCTTATAATTATGAAACGGTATTAAAAACAAAGAAAACATCCATAGAAGCACCAAGGTAAACGGTAGGAAAACAGAATTTTGGCCACCATGGTTTTCCCAGGCGGGGAATCTACCAAATATAGCAGGAAATTCCCTCGTTTGCTGCTTCCCAGGAAAACCCAAAATTCGAGGGTGATCTTATAGTTATGAAACGCACTGCATCAGTTGTCAGATAGTTAACAAGTTTCTCAGCTCCGAGGCACGGTGATTGCTACCTAAATTTCGACAGCTTAGCTCACGTGTGAATACAACGTCGACAACCTCACTTCTACGATAACAGGTATACAATGAGACAACTACCGAGATGCATGGAAGGAGGGCCATATGTATATGCTTCTAATCAGAAGATCAACCGTAGTACAATCCCGCAGCTCTTGTCTGCTGTCGATTTTCGGGTTATGCCTTCGTATTACCCCCGCCTCCATTATTTTCTCTAACGTTCTGGTAAGATGTCGGTGGAGGACGGTCACCACCTAATTAAGACTTATTCTGGTAAGATGTCGGTGGGGGACGGTCACCACCTAATTAAGACTCAAAGTTTTTTTTGCTCTGATTAGAGCGCTGAACTGCTGCTCCTACACAAGCAATAGCCGAAGAGAATTTTTCAAAGCAAGTATCACCTAGAGGTATTACTAATTTGCCTGCTAATGAAGATTGATGCCTTGACTTTTATGGAAATGTATGACAAACACAACAGGAAAGAGAAGTATAGGCAGTATTGAAGTAAATGAGATTATTTGCCAATTACACTACAGGTTGCCTCTTGCATGGAGTTCCCCCACAATCTCGAACCAGTAATGGTGGCAGGCATTGGAGAAGTGGGAGGAAAATGTGCTCCATATACAAGTGAAGCTACGTGAACAAAAAATCAAAATGAAGTCATTAAAATCAGTTTTAAAGTGACGCGGCCAAAAAGTTGAAGCGGCCAGAGAAGATTTCAATTTTTTTTTTCTGACGAATACAAGGATGGATATCAGCCAGTGCTATGAAGTACAAAAGGCTTAAATTAATTCTTACTGGAGATGTCTATGGAAAATAATATAAAAGCTTCTGCATTCATTTAGACGGGCAACATTCTTTTTCTTGTTAGAGTACCACGAAAACGATGGATTATCCGAATTTTTTTGTGGGAATCCCTCGAACATATGCATAAAGGGTATGATTGCATGTTTGAGCTTGCAATACGGGTCAAACAGATTCCTTACATTCCTGGACCATTGTCACCAAAAAAAAAAAACCAGTCACGAATACAACGTTTTTACCGATTTCCTTCTCTCTCTCCTCCTCCGGTAATGTTTGTAGCTACACAGCTAAACATGAGTTTCTGGCTCTAGTTAAGAGCGAAGGCAGCAAGACAGGACGGGAAACTTTGAGCCTCAATTAGGAAACCTCAAAAACCTGAACATGTCAAGTAAGCTCAGAAAATTGAATTTGAAATGCAGTTCAGATTACGACTCAACCAAATGAAAAGAACAAAACAAGTGGTGTTTGTTTTGCCCAAGGCATTGGTCTCGTTGAAGACATTTGATCTACATGTTTCCTGCTAACATGGTTTTTTGAAGCAATTCAATCTAATTCGACTACAGTTCAAGATCATGGATCAATACCGCGAGCAGAAGCGCTTTATATTAAGCCGACGCAGAAACCTCATTTATAACCAGCGGCATCCCACGATATGAAGAATCGTCTACACCATTAAGTCATCCGCTGTAGGCATTGCTCCAGGACAAATGACTAACCCATGGGACCCTTGAGGAGCGTGTGAACTCATTAATCATGTCACATACTTCATATAAATAGGAACAGAACAGACGAAACAGCAATCGCAGTAGGCAAAAAGGTGATGGAAGACAAGTGTTACGCGGGACATTGAAGAGGCTCATGGACAGGTCTCTCCCATAACCCGTCAATACGGTTAGACTTGAACCAGGGGTGTGCATTATTAACGTACTTAATTAACGCATTAATGTGTAACGGCCCGTTTTTGGCTCCACGTGAGAAATTAACGGATTAACGAAAATCGAAATTTTTCTAACGCACACCTCTGATGGGCACCATCATAAATCTCCATTCAAAAACGGATTTTTCGTTGGATTGAAATTTCACTGGGCGACATAATAAACTTGGTAACAGTCATGGTCAATCTACTCGGCAGCATCACCGAGCCGCATGCACCATTAAGATTACCCAGGGTAAACGTGCTAACTGATTGCCGCCCATTGACAGAAGTGTCAGCACCTTCACCTTGGGTAGTCTCAAAGCTGTACCCAGGCCTAGAACCCGTTTGTGAGAACTCAGGTCTCTGTTCTCTGTAGAAGTTGGCCTTGTCATATCGGCCTTTGAAACCCTATTCCATGGAGATCATGCGCAAACCAATCAACGTGTCGAACGTTACCAGACGTTTAGAGCAGAATCCTGAAACCTCTGACGTCCTTTTTTTCCTGTTGCATTTGAGCATGATCACGTACAAGATGAATCTCTACCCCCTCTTCAGGGATTTCCTGGATGTGAAGCTAATGATGGTTCTCTAGGGAAAAAGCCAAGGGGAGCCTTTCTTCCTGAAAGGTTCCGCTTCCGAAGAAATTTCCGCTTGTGTCCACTTACATTTGGACAGCATATTTCAAACTTGCGAAAGTGAAATTTTTGAACTCCTGTATCGACAGCTCCATATTAAGGAAACTAAGTGGTGAAACAACGAGTATATGATAAAAACATGCAGAACATAACAAGAAAGGGGACAAAGCCTTTTCGTAAGGGCTTGTTCATGACTGGAAACTTCCCAAACAACCGAGCACAATGCATTTGGGATTTCCTTTGAAGGCATGATGGCTACAATATATCCTCGAAGATCTCAAGCTGGGCGGAAAACGTGTGCATATAAAGCAGTCCAAACTATGTGTCTGTTCATTAGACGTTCGACTAAAGATGAGCAGGCGACCACTCCCGACGCAGTCCAGAGGTCGCAGGCATAGTTGAGATTGCACTGGTCAGCGTATCAACACTCTACAGATTTACCCATCGTTAACATTAGCGTCAACATGCTCACCCTTGATAATCGCAATAATGTACAGTCCTTCTCAAAAAGATAGGCGGATTGCGCGTGCGGTTTCTTAGCGTTGCGGCTGCAGAATCGGGGCGCGACCTATACGACCCTCTCACTTAGAGCATGCTCTCTCCGCATCCCTCGTTTAGGTTCCGTCGCGATGGTGCAGTCGCGCAATCAGTCTATCTTTTTGAGAAGGACTGTATCTATTTGCCTGCTATCGTATATGTATGTGGAGCCGTTGACTTTCGCAGCAGTCGAGCGGTATTCTCATGCGGATACATTATTGATATTACCCAGGGTTAACTTGGTGAAACCCACTCCAACGGTGGGTAAGTGTGGCGGAGGCAAATTGTTTACCCCGTTCGAATGAGTGCGTTCGTAGATATGGTGAAGCTGCTAGGATGTTCGTATTAGCGGTTTCAAAGCTAATCGCGACTGTCGCTCACGATTTTCACTTGTGGTATTAACACCGCACTAGCCGATCTTCTGTAACAAACTCACGCGAATGGCCAACCCACGCACGCGCATACTGCAAATTGCTCAGCTAACTTCACCTAAACTAGCTCGTAAAGTCACGATTAGTTTCTCAGCACGCACAGTCTTGTACATATTCTAACAGCTAAGAACATGCTATCATATTAATTTGTCAGACTCCTGGAAGTCAGCTCCTTTCCGTGTAGGAGATTCCCATAAAAGCGGATAAGGAAGTTTCCCAACGAATATGATAGGAGTGTAGGTACATACATGTATAAAAGATGAATTAGAAGCACGGTGGACTGAGAGGTGGACCCTTCGACGCACGCAGTCATCATGAACGTTTCGTGAGGATCTATGAAAACAAAATGCGCAGCGGAACCCACTGAGAAGGAATGAGTGCAACTCCAGCTCTTCTCAAAGAGGACTGACAGCAGCTCGTGAATTTTGGAAAGATAATTTATGTATGTCATTATTATTATGTGTTCATTATTATGTATTGAAAGTGCTATACACCGTCCCAGATGAAATAATGTAATATGAGGTAATGGAGAAGAAATAAAAGAAAAGAATGGATTCTGGAGAGTAAGTAACTTGCTCATAATTGCGATCTTTTGGCCGTTCTGCTCTTACCCAACCTGCAAAACCAACAGGGTTAGCTAGCCCACCCGTTTGCCGAAGTTTTTGTAGAACTCCAAGAGTTTCCATGGATTTCCATGAAAACGAGGACATCTTGCTAGCTGGTGGGGGTGCATGGGTCAACGTCTTGTACGACATGCATTCCTAGTTCCTAGGGTTTCCCAACTTGCCCAAAGTCTTCGTGGAAATTGTGCATATTCTTCGGCCAGAACCGCAAAATCGAACTGAGAATCTAAGTTTCGCAAAACTTACACCATACTGTCCCACCGCCGCAAAAATGAAGCAGTTTTTGCAATGTTTCTTGCAATATCCACTCATGATTATGGCATCCAAATATCCGCAAAATTTTAGGCTCTTTTCTGATGTGTTTATAGTCAATACTGTTTGATTTCAGGAAAGTCGCTTATCATTGTGTTCAGTTATGGGTTTATCTGGCCTATCGTTTCAGTAGTTGTAATTTTCTCGTTACCAGTAGCGCACCGTAAGTACAACAAAAATTGAAACTGGAATTGAAATTAAAATTAATTAATTTCGGAGAGAAGAGAACCTTTCGTTAGCTTAGTATAGCCTAATCGGTTAGGTGCTATGCAAAATGATTACGTCAAAGATTAGGCTGTCGAAAAAGTAGAGATAACATCTGGTTCAGTGGTGAGCGAGACGGTTGGTGCAAGTGCTTATAGAAGCCCGTACGACCCCACTTATCGAGCGATTGGAGCTTATGACCTATAGCGCCAGAACCGAAGTCATGAAACTCATAGATCTTCTGGATCCCGCTTAACAGGGATGAGTTGAAACATTGCGTAAAACTGAACGTTCAAAAGTCAAAAGTTGACAGTACTTCGGAATATATATGTGACTTGAAGCAGGTATAGCTCAGAATGAAGCAGGGATAGCTCAGAATCTTCAAGAGATACGGAAGTTCACAGCGCCAGATCCGAAAAATTGAGAACTTTTGAAACCGGAATTCCGCTCTTCCTAGCTGTCTAATCTGGCGTCCTGATCTCTGAGAAGTACCGCAAATGAGACTGACCTTTCCACAGAATGATTTGTGGCTTCTGGCTTTTCCGGTGAAAACAGCACCAAAGTCGTTCCGCGTACTCAGTAGCAGTCACGTATGAAGATGTGCGTGAGCGCTTGAGAGAGCAATAGTTGGCTAAGTTTGCGGCGCACAAGAGATTCACATTCAATATGAACGACTCTGTTGTGCACCATCAGGTTTGTTGCAAATCCTATTGGAAACGACCGTTCTCAGGGCGGCTTAAGCTGGATGTGTGCGTTCGACGTGCGTGCGCCTATACGGTGAAGGACAGGTACAGTCGCAGCCCTGACATATGGCTCAGACCAGAGTATCAGCGTTTTCTTCCTCTTTGAAAACATCTCTTAGGGTCTAACCTTGAGTATTTTTAGATTCTACACAATAGAGTAATTTTCAGAACAGTATAAACGCAGCTTTCTGACCTTCTTACGAATTTAAAATTTGTGTTTTTTGTTCAAATTTGGCGCGCTTTTTCCAGGGCATATAAGCAAATAAACAAATAAATAAATAAATGACCAAATGAATAAATAATAGATAAGTGGACTAACGAGCAAATAAATAAATTAACTAAACAAGTAGGTAATAGAGGTGGAATGGAATACTGATAAGTAACCCTTTCCTGGATACTTCCATAAATATACTCCTCCTCGGGAAATAGACGCTATCTGTGCCTGGTTTCTTAGTGTCGCAGCCGCAGAATCGTGGCGGGACCTGATTGACCCTCTCGTTTGGGGCATTCTCTTACCGCATCCTCGCTCAGGTCCCGCCGCGATTCTGCAGCCACGGAATCCGTCTATCTTTACGAGAAGGTCTATACGTAGGGGTTCAAATCACAGGACTCTAACAACAATAAGCTAAGTATAAGAACACCTGTTTTTTTTTCAAGCTCAAACGCCTTGGCTCTGATAGCTGCACGCTTTCCCGCGACCTCACTAAACTACGGTTTTTTCATCTGCCGATTTCCATAATGGGACTAGTTTCCGTAACAGAGTAACTCCTATTGGGGTTGAATCCAAGAACACCCCTTCCGAAAAGAGTTGCATGCGAGCGGGATGCCTCCAGATCGACGAACACGCCACTGTTCCTCAGAATGGATACAACAGAAGCAGTTGATGATACGACATTAGTTGAATAATTTATGCAGCCAGAAACTGGCAATCCTCCCGAAGTCGCTGCATATCCTCAGCTAACTTGGGAAAGCTGTTTTCATGCTCACTCCTACGAGCAATTCGCAACGACGGCTTCGTGATTGATGGTTGTCGCAGCACGTTTGCGAATGCATTTCTCCTAATCAACAACGTTGAGAAATTAAGGAAAACAAGTACAGATCCCGACTGCAGCCCTCTCGCCCAAGCGTAACGAACTTTTGCATTTGTGATATGACAGACGCTAAGAAGAACTGAGCCAGCAGTCCCTGGCAATATATCACTCCGTGGCTTTTGAGCCGAAGAGCCACTAAGCCTTCCGTGGCTTCGAAAAAGTGAAGGAAATCAGCGACTAACATCTTCAGGAGATGGAAAGGATGAAATAACTCAAATGGAATCACCGCGTGAGAGCCTAGAAGAACTGAGAGCCTATTACCCGAAGAAAATTGCCCGGTAATGAGAAAACGGAAGCGAACACAACGAACTCACACATGAGCAGAACGGAGAACAGCAGCGGACGGCGTCGCATGGGGGCCCATCACTCGGCCGCGACGGGGCGTTTCCGCACTCTCGAATGGACACAATTTGATTGAGAGGATTATGGTCGGAAATTGTCCGTTTCGCACACGTGCCCCACGAGAAAAAATCGCATGCAACACATCAGAAACGCAAGATCGCATGACGCTTGGACGCTGATATGACGTGTTAGTATAGCCATCTACGCACGTACTTCGTTGACTCGTTAGGTAGAGGTTTTCCGCACAGCTCATTGGGAATTCATGGAGGATGTTCGATGCAAATACGTTCAAATGGACATCCACCGTTTCACATCGGAACATCTGATGACGTCAGAGGGCAAAAGTGTTTCTGAAGACATCTGCGGTTTGTTCAGAAAAAAAGGGCAATTTATACTAGATGAGTGCGTTAGACGCATCTATGAGGCATCTTCATTCAGGGCATTCACGTCAAGCTGACCATCCATCATGCAAAACCAAATGTGTGCGTGCGTCTGACGCACTACTGACGCATGCACCCAGTACTAATTGCCCTGAATGTTCCTGCTTTCTAAAACACCATGCTATGTAAATGTAGTTTTTGTGAGCAGAAGATGAATGAATGTGGGCGTGTAAAAGTTGAAGAGTAGATGAAGCTTGTGGAATATTCGTAACCTCAGGCTTGATTCCGAGTATCCCAAGGTTGCTAAATTTGACCTCCAAGTTTAATCTGCATTGTTTTATTGTCGGAAATCACTTAGGATTAGGTAGGTCTTGATGGGTGACTGACAGCTGAAGCCTTTCGTCGAAATAAATCTTGAGAGCCAATTTTGGCCAATTTGTGGAAGCCACACTCAGATTGTTGGTTAAAAACACTACTGTACTGTACTAACACACCGACTGCACATGGTTGTGTTATCCATAGAAAGGTATCCACAGTAATGGCTTATTTCGACGCACGTAGGCTACACTGTTGACAGCCTATTCGACAACTAAAAAGATTATGATCAGAGACATGTGCGCGATTCAATTTTCTAATGAAGTCGCACGGCTAAAAGTGAACCGAAACACCTGTAGGTGAACGTATCATTCAAAATTCGCACACTTTTCGCACATAACTCGACATGTTAGACATGGTATTGTAGGATTTTTGAGGCACTAACGGGTTCTCTTGCACACACCAACAAACAAAAAATGCCAATTAATATTCAATATCATGCGTGTGGCACAGTGGTAAGAGGTTCACTGGTGCAGTGGTAAGAGGCTCGCCGCACGCACACGATCCATGGTTCGATCCCGCCCGTGCCCAAACAAGTCGTTCATCCCTCCGGGGGTCGGTAATTTGGGATCAGAGGAGTCTGGGAGGATGAAGCACTGACTTGGTTCATTGGAGGCTCCTCGCAAGTCACTTTATAGCGCACATACTCATTCAATCCCTTAACGATGCTGAGATGAAGTCAAATGCGTGGCGCATCCCACGTGACGGGATTGATCAACGTCTACCACTTTATCCTTTATCCTTATCATAGTGAGCTCTTCATCGACTTGAGCGAGACCGAACCTATTCCCAAGTTGTGGTGAAGGCCCACCCAACTTTTAAATTCTGCCCCTGAGGTGGTTTTCTAGAGATTGTAGGCAGCATCACCTTCAAATCTCTTCAAGACTTCCAGTTTTGAAGTTCTTTGCTTGCCTGCCTCTTTCTCTTCACATCCACGGATTCTCACTTCTCCAGGATTCACGGATTCGAAAAGAAACCTTGTCACCCGCTGAGGTCATACTTCATCTCACCACAAATAGTAATGATAGTTTACTTACAAGAATTTTTCGTAAGGGACACAGTTCAGAAACAAAAGTCGGAGCGATAAGTATGTACTACCGTTCGACTCACATCCGATACAACGAAGTCTGTGACTAGGCCATAGAGATTTCATTGGATCTGCATCGACAAATATAACTAAAATTATATATAAAAACTAAAGCGAAGAATAACTAAAATTCCTGTGGTCGATAATTTGTGTGCCAGAATTGGATTAGACTCTGAACCCATTGTCTATGGCGCATGAGGATGAATCTGACCGATTTTCGCGTTCGCTTATCCTCGGCCAATGCCATTGTTACCCACTCATTAAGGTTGACCGCGTTCAGTAGCCAAGTTTCTCTGACACGTTGATAATTGACCGACTTGCTAGAGATAACGAGCATAAGCAGGGAGGGTAAGTGCTGCGGAAGCTGGCCAGATTCATCCTAATAAACTAACTACTTCGAAATGGCGCCGCTGAAAACAACGAACAAGAGGAACCAGTAATGAGAATTCAAAAAATGATAGGCAGGCCCAAAACACGCTGAACGACTGACTTGCTACTGCTCCCTGGGGAGGAATGTAAGGGGCCTAGTCGTGGACTCAACGCTCTTTGTTACAAGCGCGGTCGCGGCTTCGGAATGTTTCTCATGAAGAGGTGCTGGATCCATAGCCAGGAAGTTCCCACGAAAAAAAAATTTGCTCGTACAACACGGCTAAACTAAACTTGCAAAACGTCTCTCATCGTAAAATATCTATGTAAATTATCTGTTATTAAATTCTCCACTAAATTTTGAAAAATCTCCATATCCGTCAGAGAACAAATGGATATCTTAAGATAAACACCGTAAAATCCCTTTTCAAGGTAAAACAATACAATAAAAAAGGATAAAATAAATGAAGTGGTGAAATACTAAAATTATATGCCTTTTCTGGTATAACTGCCAACATTGGCAATTGTGAATCAACCGAAACCGAAATCCTGCCCAGTACGAGTAAAATTTAAGCGGGATAGCATCTACGGCCACCATTAGCGGTACAACCACGTGAATTTATCTTTGCCACAGCAGTAGCATGGATAATTTGTCTGGGCCAACAGGAATGAAGGCATCACCGTGGAAAATTGAGCCGCGTTCGGTTCTCATGAGAATTCTTCAAATAAAGCCGCACCATAGCACCGAAACAAATGGTTGTTCGAGCAAAAGTACTGCATTCATGCTTTAGTTGTAGACATACAAATGTCAGCGCTAGTGCCCATCCCTTCAGAAGTCCTCGGAACATCATATTTATAGCTTTTTCAAGCTAACTTCATACTGTATGTAGGGTTTGTTGGGAAATATTAGGCGGGCGATCTTCACGAAAGTGAGCTGGGCCTGGATGGATAATCGAGATTGCCCAGAGTGTTGACGCACGTGTTACTGATGGGTAAATTTGTGGACTGTCAACACGGTTAACTTTGGTAATCTCAATGATGCATGCTTCTCCTGTTTGGAGTCATGAAATTTAATTCGATTAGGTTTTCCCCATAACTGTTGAGACAGTTGGTAAAAATAATTCCAAGCACATTGAAGTCAACCAATTGCAAAAAAAAATGTAGCTTGGAAATAGCACAATATGTATTCCATTGCGATTCACCTTGATCTTACTCAGGAACCTTAAAAACCGTGTTTTGCATGAGATTGAAAGACGCAAATCCCACGATCAAGACATGCGTGTTTTAATCAATAGTTCTATACCAGCAACGGCCAAATCCATGCAAAACCCATGCGTACCCCTGCAATACCAATGCAGAACCTATACGTCTCCGAAATTCGATGCAAATCCGATACAGAACCCACGAAAAACACGATTTTCTCGTCCCATGCATGGGTTCGGCATGGGTTCTGCATGGGTTTTGCATGGGTAGCATGAGTTTTGCATGGATTTACCATTGCTGGTATAGAACTATTGATTTAGAAAACCGTGTTTTGCACGAGGACGCATGTCTTAATCGTGGGATTTGCATCTTTCAATCTCATGCAAAACACGGATTTTAAGTTTCCTGAGTAGGTTGGCCGAATGAACGAATAATTCGATTTGAATGTTCTGCCCGAAACAACATCATTTTTACGCGTGAACTCTCCTAACTCATATCACACACGTTAATAACAACAATAAATGATGTAATATTTGATTTTTTGAGTGATTTCCACGTGCACAACAGTCAAGAAAATTCGATATTTATTTGTTAACATGCTGTAATTGCTATCTATCCTTTCACAACCCTTTTACTTATGTTGCGATTCTACATTACATTACATTTCATTACATTACATTACCTTTTTTTTTTACATTACATTACATTAACACCTTTCTGTACGCATTTCTGCAGGTGCTTACCCTGGAGACACGTAAGGTGCCCCAAGTAATTTTCGAGGCAGTCAAGCACCGCGTCGGGAAATGACGTCGCCATTAAAGGTCATCGCATCCCTCCACACCTTGATCTGGTATTGTTGGAAACCAATGATTCACAAAGCCGAATGAATGAATACTTCAAACTTACCGCTTTATGGATACCCCAAATGAATGAATAACTCGAATAACCTATTCTTGAAAGAGACCGAATGAATGATTCGAATGAAACACTTTTTGATGGAGTCAGATGAATGAATAACTTGGATTTCCCTTTGTTCCCAGAAACCGAATGAATGAACAGTTCGAGTATTCCAATACTCAAACGTTTTATGGAATATATTCGATTCGTTCACATTATAATATACACTCGTTTGGCGAATTTTTTCCAGACTCTCTTTTCCGGCCTTATTATCCAAGGGAACGACATCAGTTAAAGATGGACTGTGCACTTGAGCGTCTCTAAACCTGAGCGCTGAAAAATCTCCAATCTCTGACCTCTTCTAGGTCGCCGCCCAAATATGTATAATGGGGCGCTAAAATTCAATGGTCATCGGTGCTGTTGACAATTTCAGATCGAAGTACCAAAGGTTTAGCATCCCTTGTTTTTGCTATGGACTCGTTGTTATTGAATCCAATGCCTATGTTGGTGATTTCGTACAAAACCATAACTTCGAGAATGGTCAACTATGAGGCTATTTGTTTCTGCAAAGCGCTCACGTCACTCGATTTCTCAACTCCTTCGCAAAGCTCATTTGACTCGGTGAATGGGTACGACGCAGCTCGTTTGAGCGCTGCAGTCGAAGTCAAATGAAAAGTCATTAGCCATTCGACGAGCGATTGCCCCACTTTGCCGAACAAAGCTCTGCAGCAGCAGCCCTTCCCCTTCGTGAACAGTGGCCAAAAAGACATTCAAGCGAATTTCTCTGGATGAAAGCTTGTTTCCAGTTTGTTTCTGCTTTTCATAGTGCACGCCAACATTTGGGGCGATATAAGTGGCGTTAAAGTGTGCGAACAGCTGTATGCAAAAACTCATTCTGAATTGCGCTTAGGCCATAACATTGTCGTTTGTCGTTCACAGTTGTAGTGGCAAGAAATGGCATGGCAACGAGAAAAGCGCGTTTCACGACGGCTATGAGGTTTGAGGCAAGCGGAAGTCGAGATGGGGGAAATCCATAAAATTGGGTATAGTCTGGAAGAATTAGCGGGGTTATTCCTTCGTGAAGATGTCTGCCGCCGATTCCAAAAAGCCTGGCCCATCACAAGAGTAAATTTTTAAATTAACGAAGTACGAATTTAAAGGCAGCACCCGCGAAGATATTTGCACTGGAGATTTCCCCGAACTCTGGGTTTTTGGGGACGGTTAATTCATAGTCAGGAACGAAACTGCGTGAAAGACGTGAGAAATGCAAGAAATGCAGCCGCTCTTTCCCATGTCGAAGGCGCGGACGAGTGCTTTGCTGTAGGGTGTGCGCAGGTCCCGCCACGAAACCCGGTGATTGGTGCGTTTTGAGTACATCCACTGCGCCAGACCACCCACCGCGATAGTGTTAGCTGGCGCGTTGTTGTTTTTGAAATCCCGCCGCGTTCATGACGGCGATCCTGGTTTCTCTACAGGCAGGTCATTATTCCTTGTGTTCTTCTCACATTTGTGATCCCACTCTCTATTTTACCACCTACGCCTCAGCTCCAAGTCGAGGATTTCGGATGGTGCTGCCTTTAACGAATTAGGAATTCAAAGGTCAAAGAAAAGGGGAAATACTACCTCTCAACAGTGGGCGGCGCAGATGGGTGGCGGGGCAAGGGTTTTCACCCGTGAGGAGGGATAGCCAAATTTTACAAAATTACTGTACAAAATATTTTGAACTCTTTTGGTAGCATTTCTACCAAAAATGCGAAAAAAACATCCCTTTTCTACCAAAAATGCGAAAAAAAAACACCATTTGAATGAACCGATCCGTTGAACTTATCGCTTTTAGAAAACGCTCCATGTATGCTGGCTAACCTGGATTTCCGTTGTTTCAATGGTTATTAAACATTACACTTGCCTCCTTTACAGCGTATGTGCTCTGAAAGTCCAACATTGACAAAACGTCAGGATCTTCAACGGGAAAGATCTTTTCTGTTACGATTTTTTGTAGTGAACGAGAGTTGCCGACCAACGAGCGTGCAACCTAGCCAGTAGTAATGGATTGAGTTTCGCGCAATCACATTTAGCGTCGAGCTCTGATGAGCGTCAAAGTCGTCTAACACAACACAACGTAGCAACAGAAGTGTCCCATGACATTTATTTAAAAGGAATGTTGTTAGGATGTTGAAAATATGAGGCATTTCCAGTCTGTCCACGGGGGTTCAGTCCACTTCCTTGTATTC
This sequence comes from Ancylostoma ceylanicum, assembly GCA_000688135.1. Taxonomy (NCBI): domain Eukaryota; kingdom Metazoa; phylum Nematoda; class Chromadorea; order Rhabditida; family Ancylostomatidae; genus Ancylostoma; species Ancylostoma ceylanicum. The sequence continues at coordinate 15,239 of JARK01001374.1, forward strand.
TTGAATCCCTGCCGCAGGCATCGTTTTTAACAGGCGACACAGGTTGACGATATCTTGGTGGGCTTGGGTTTTGAGGTAAACCTAAAAGTTGCTGGATTGCGTAATGGAAGTTCTAGCTTAACGGTGATAGAGGACGAACCTCCGTTTCAAACCAGAAATCGAAAATTCCGTCTGTGGCGGTGCTGTCGAGGTCGTATGCTCGAGTGAGGCGGGGTGAGAATCGGAAGTAGGGTATTCCAAGAGAGTGAGCCCACTCTCTTGCCTGACCGACCGACACTGCATGAGAGGAAGTACACTAAACGATTACTAATCAAAATAAATTGAAAGGCCAAAGAATTATCACTGATAACGCAACGATTAGTCATATCAATCAGCTTACTCTGATGTTGAATGGCAATACATTTTACGGGACTTCGTGTTTGGCAAGACAGTTTACGGGATAAAATTTTGTTTGGCAATACATTTTACGGGAGAATGAGTGAAGAGCCTGTTTGGCGATACAAATGGCAAGACAGTGTGTTTGGCAAGACAGTTTACGGGTGTTTGGCGATACAAAAGGCAAGGTTTGTGCGGGAATACATTTTACGGGTGTTTGGCGATACAATTGGCAAGACAATGTGTTTGGCAAGACAGTTTACGGGTGTTTGGCGATACAAATGGCAAGACTGTGTTTGGCAAGACAGTTTACGGGACTTCTTGTTTGGCAATACATTTTACGGGACTTCTTGTTTGGCGATACATTTTACGGGTTAATATGTTCATTTCATTCTTAGCGGGTGATTCAATCATCATCGGTGTCGGCTCGGATGGCGCAGTTGGTAAGGCAGCGGACTCCCATTCTCAGAACCACGGTACGGTTCCCGGTGTTATCAGAATTTTTGCGCATTCAAGCTTGTTTGGCGATACAAAAGGCGAGGTTTGTTTGGCAAGACAGTTTACGGGACTCCCTGATTGGCAAGACAGTTTACGGGGTTTGTTTGGCGATACATTTTACGGGGTTTGTTTGGCGATACATTTTACGGGGTTTGTTTGGCAAGACAGTTTACGGGACTTCGTGTTTGGCAATACATTTGGCGGGGTTCGTTTGCCTGGCTAGTTTGCAAGCTCGTCTGCGAGGTTGCCAAACAAACCTCGCCAAATGTATTGCCATTCAACATCAGAGTAAGCTTCAGGGAAATGTAAACAATACTGAAACTGAGAGATCACCTGATACATAAAAAGGGTGATGAGGTTCTTGCCTTTGCCGAAAATGTTTAGGAAATCTTTTCCAAGCGCGAACGGGCTGCTGCTAAAAACGCTGCGTTGAATAATGCTGACAGAAAATGAATGAAAGTTGGAAATTTCTAGGCGACTCAGTCCTTGTGGTGTTTAACTTGTTTGAAGCGCCAGGTTTTTTGGGGTAGGGATGGGAGAAACAGGTCCCAGTGGAACTTATACGGATGAGCAAATGTTTAACCGGATTGCTTTGGATAGCCTTGAAATGATTCTGATCCCCCATATGAGTTACTATGTAAGAAGGAACTCATTTGAGCAAGGTGTAAAGGGATTTTAGCTCGCTATTGCACACCTAAAAAACACGTGCCGAATCATCCGCGCTAAGCGGCAGGCCAGCTGGATGCTAGGATTGTCAGACGTTGGCTAATTTTTTGTATATGATCGCTCCTACATAAACTTAAATTGTGTGTTTACAAAAATGTGAAAGTTTGCGTGTTTGTGTGCTTGTAAAGTGCGTATATTTCGGGGTGACCCGTGAGCGCACCGCGTGCCATGACGCGTGGCATAGTGCAGGAAGCGCTCCAGCAGACAACTAGTTGAGTATCGATCGCCAGCTCGTGCATGGCGGGCGGTGCGCTCATACGCCACCCCGAAAAATGCACACTATACGTTCATATGTTTGAAACCATAGATTATTAACACATCCGGACAAGATTCTGCTCCTATGACCTCCAGGAGGTAGTCATAGGAGCAGAATCTAGTCCGGATCTGTTGGCTACCTTTCACCCGAAATTAGCGATTAGCTTAGTGATTATTTCGATTTTATTGATTTTTCGCTATTTTTAACTTCGGATAGTTGAGGGAATATCTGTTAGAGTTCTCCAATATGTTGAACACAAATACGACAAGCGTTTTGCGTGAAAGTACCGACTTATAGATCTAATTAATCTTTTCCGTTGTTGCGGAGGGACGGGTAAGAGTGCATTTACTATGGTTCTCAGACACGGTGGTTGAACAGACTGGTGTAATAAAACACCCGAGCGGAGTCGGGTATGGCGTACTTGCATAAGTTCTAATGTTGTAAGTAAGCGGCAATCCCGGCCACGCCTGACAACCGCAGACCCCAGCTGGTTTGCCGCGCCGCGTAGATAGAGCGGCGCGGCAAGAGGGTGAGGTCTAGAGATCTACGGTTTCCTAGTTTTCAGTTGTGCAAGGCCTATTGACCCCTCAAGTCTATTTTCATCCATCGCAATTCTTTTTTTTCCCGTTGGTAGAAACGATAGAAACGAGCTTTTATAAGTGCACTGAATGTCAACCGCGGGACCATGGCTATCTACTCCAAATAGAACAAAATTACATCGGTACACAAAAAAGACCTACTTTTGGGAACTGACCTCAAATTTATGTCAATTCCACCTAGTGGTAACAATGGCTCTACACCGCTTCCTATCGTTATTATGCATCCTATCTTGTCGTCGTTTTGCTAGATGCAGCGAATTTTTGGGATCGAATTTACCCAGACAGATCATTGTCCACCCACAATACTCTTGTGTCTCTCAAGCTTTTGCAGTCTGAAGAAATCCGTTATCATAGTAATGCAAGGGTTGTTGCAGAAGATGGCGCCATCGGCAAGTCCATGAAACGACTCGAAGAAGACAGGAGCCGCCCTGAATGCACATCATACATAATCCTGCTAAGTATTTCGCAGTAATGTTTGAGAGCACTAACGATGTAGCTCTGGCGGCTTTCCACACCAGGATCCTTTCAGGGTTCATGTATCCATACTTCTCGTATTCTCGTGCAGTCACTCGAGGTGCATAGCTGCGAAACAGCACAAGCTGCGGTGGAGCAGATTTGATTTTCGCAGCCGTGACTAGGACTCTGATGAAAGAAATTTAGACAACTGCTGTTATTATAGGAAGATCTCAAAAGAACGAGTAGCAGACAAACTTTTGTGCTTTTAGATCACCCATGGTTGTTTTTGAGCCCAATGCCTGCCTCAGTACATCTTCTATTCCACGAGAGTTATGCTTCGGAAACATGTGTGTGTTCCCACAAAACGTCTGATATCGAGCGCTAAGAAATATCCTCCGACATTGTTCAATGCTTAGACCTGAATTGAAACCTCCTATGATGGAGATCATGTTCAACTACATACATATTAGCTTTATGCAAAGTGTAGTGCACATATGGTTGGTGGCGATATGAGAACCGCTTCGCAAGGTTTTCGTTGAGCACACTCTAATCACTGTGTTCCATAGTGATTCTCACGAGGAGTGTGCAGAGTGTGTCAAAATTATGCAGTGCGGTGGGTCACCTCAAATTCGATCTTCTGGATCCAAGGACGACGCTGATTACAACGGTATTTACATTTCCTTTCAAGAATGTCGAAGAACCCATTTAGACCCTTCTTTTCTGGAGAGTGGAGAGTTTAACGTACCCGTTGCAACAACCATCACGAGGAGTTGCGCCCCCGTTATGTTGTGCGACAACGATGGATATTGGCGTTGCCACGGCATGCAGCAACTCCGAAATTTCCTGTGGTAGCTGTCGCAGCGGGTTTCTCTCACTCTCCATAAAGTAGGGGTTGGAAAAGAGCTTTCTGGCACTGTTTAATGTAAATATGAGTGCCATTGTGATCAGCATCATCTCGAAATTCTTCTGATATTGGAATCTTCTTAAAGACAGCACTCGCGCTGAAGAAGGACATTGATTTTTTCATGGAATTCTACTCTGGAGGGTCTATTTGTGTCCATGACGGAGGAGAAATTATCTAGAAGGGCAGAGTTTCTGAGAAATACTAAGTTGTACCTTGCCAGTATGAGCGAACGCGGACGAGATCTATCGCCGCAGATTTGTGTGGACGCGGCGGTGCGGCGGATCTCCACTATGGCAGCCCGCAGAGTCGAAACGCAGTGCAGCAGCGTTTTAAAACGCACCGCAAATGCGGCGCCGCTCTTGCGGCGGCAGCCGTCCGCACGTGTTGCACCCACCGCGAGAGACTCTCATAGATTAGAAAGATCACTTCTAGAGCAGAGAGATCAAAAACCGACTGGTTCACTCCCATGTGCAGCCTTGATAGAAAAACAAGCCTCGAAAACAAATTTGTGAGAATGCGTTGGTGATTCCTTCCACTTATGAGCAATTTATGCTAAATGAGTCTTGAGTTTCACCTGCGTGCGACTACTTGGGGTNGAGAATGCGTTGGTGATTTCTTCCACTTAAGAGCAATTTATGCTAAATGAGTCTTGAGTTTGACCTGCGTGCGACTACATGGGGGAGGATAGGCCTGTCCGCAGTCCGCCGACGCGCGGCAGTTGATGCCGTGCGGCGCCATCGCTTGGACGCAAGTGCGTGCGGCGCCGAATCGTCACTGCGGCAGGTCGATATGGCAGCCCGCAGTTTGCTGCCGCACGTGCGATGCTTGCTTGCGGGAGGTTGATCCTGTGGATATCGACCTGCCGCAGTGACGATTCGGCGCCGCACGCACTTGCGTCCAAGCGATGGCGCCGCACGGCATCAACTGCCGCGCGTCGGCGGACTGCGGACAGGCCTATCCTCCCCCATGTAGTCGCACGCAGGTCAAACTCAAGACTCATTTAGCATAAATTGCTCTTAAGTGGAAGAAATCACCAACGCATTCTCAAAAATTTGTTTTCGAGGCTTGTTTTTCTATCAAGGCTGCACATGGGAGTGAACCTGTCGCTTTTTGATCTCTCTGATCTGGAAGTGATCTTTCTAATCTATGAGAGTCTCTCGCGGTGGGTGCGACACGTGCGGACGGCTGCCGCCACAAGAGCGGCGCCGCATTTGCGGTGCGTTTTAAAACGCTGCTGCACTGCGTTTCGACTCTGCGGGCTGCCTATCCACGGGATCAACCTCCCGCAAGCAAGCATCGCACGTGCGGCAGCAAACTCTGCGGGCTGCCTATGGGAAAATCCTGATCGATGCCATACCAGCTGATAAATACAGCCAGCGCCCGCAGCGCGCGACCAAAGGGATTGGGCGGGGTTGAGCATGGTGAGCACCTTTGTACATGCGTTCGAACCTGATTGCTCGAGTAACTGGAAGAATTGGAGTGACTCCTTTTGCAGCTCTATTGGATGGCAGCTTCAAAATTAGCAGGAAAGCAGTGAAACTTTTTTGAGCGTGAGTGCTGCCTTCAACTGAAGTGAGGCACTGTCTGCTCAGAATAATCTAGCTGCTCTCAGTTCTTGTCGTATTTTCCTTATCGCTGAATTGTTTGCTTCCTGGGGTGGAATTCATCATTGAGAATGGAGGTAAACGTTTACCACGAGGTATGAGACCCCGTGGTAAAGTTGAGGGTAAACGCGGACGCGGTATTCATCACGCGTTTACCCCAAAGGGTGCATTTACCTCCGCAGTTACGGCTAAATGGTGCATCACCCGTCGCTGCACCAATTGCGAAAATGCACGCGCAAGCTCCTTGCGGCAGAAATTTCGTAGCCCAATGCCTCTGTCCGGCATATTTTCGCAGCTGCCTCATATTCTGCACCTGCATTAACTAATTTTACGCTATGTGCACTACTCCACAAGATAAATGGTGAGTTTTTCCAATGATTTTGGTAGGTAATTAAACGAGTAGTTGTAGTTTTTTTCACTGAGAGTATGTGTTCTCTGCCCAATTTGTTTTCTTCGTATGTATTCGTTTTCTTTTGACCCTTGTTGTTTCCCACATGTTCGATATGCATTATTTGGCTATCGGTTGCTTCTAAATTCATGGTTCAAGTGGTGGTATTCCATTGTCTTCCATGGCTCCGAGTCTGTGGCTTCTCTTCGCCGTATGAAAGAGAATTCCGCGGACTTGCTGTCATTGGGGGCGAATCTTTTCATTCAGAAATTTTGCTAAGAGTGCCGAATGGTTCCAGAATTTGCGAATCCGATTGCTCCCAGGTGAGGATGTTTTTAAACTGCTGTTGTTTTGAGGGTTTTGCCATTTTGGTGTGCAGTTCCAGTTATGTTTTATGGAAGCCACCGTCTTTAGAATTGGCACTGCAAAATCCATTGCCTACAGTGCTACTATCACTCTGCTGCTCTAGGGTTTTTCTATGGGAACTACTGAACTTGTCGTTTTAATTAAGTTCAGAATAAGTAACGTTCATCTTTTGTCATGTGCCCATTCCCTTTCCACCTCGTCAAAGGGAGAAAAGCGGATGGGTACAAACGAAAAGATGCACAATATATCATAATATACAACATTACACAGTGAATTTCACAGTGCCGATTATACAGACAGTGACTTCTGTTGCTCGTAATACACCTCGTCTAAGGCAAATTGCAAATATCGATTTCTTTGCAGTGTTGCACTTCCGTGCTATTCACTTTGCACTTTTTTTTGAAGTGCTTCTGAGAAGGACTCGTGCAGGAATATTGCTTCTCAACACTCATGATAGTTTTCGGGGTTTTCTTCCCTTTTTTTGTTGTCTTCCAAATTTGACTTTTGTATGCGATTCCATGAAATCTTCATTTTTCCGTGGTTTGTCGCTCTGTTTTGTCACTTCGTTATTTTTGCAGTGCTGTTCGCAAAACTTGACTACTGTCTGTTTCACCAATCTTGTGTACTGTACAAGGTCCAGGATGAGGTAAGTCTCGCCACGTCACCATATTCCTCATCATATTCGACGTGAGCCATCCAATGCGACGTGGCAGAATTTACGTCATCTTGGACCTCGTCCTATGCGCAAGGTTAGTGAAACAGACAGTACATATCTGGAATTTCGAAATACTTCTACTGTTTATTTTGTAAGCAATTTGCTCGTTGATTTTTTGTGGCTTAGCGTTGATGAGTAGAAACATCCACAAACAAAAACCATCTCCAAAAATGATGTAAACATGTAAAATCACATCGATTCTGTTGTCAAGGCATTGCGAAGTCGGCTAAACAAAAAGAAAAGGGGACGAACATCAATGATGTCAATGCTATATGAATGCTTAAAAGAAAACCGTGATGACAATAATATAATTGCGCGAAAGTTCACAAGCAACCATAAAATTCACAAAGAAAATTGTTGGAAATGGGAAGGGAACACTGCGAAGAATAGCGAAAACTTGCAGCTTATCTTAAATGCACCACTGAACAGCACAACAAAACTGTAAACATTAACAACCTTCTCAAAACTACAGTAGTTTGAAAACAACTCACCACTCTAGAACCGTAGCACTGTCAAAGGGTAGCTGTGTTTAGAGGAGTGTTCAAGCGCCCCAATCCCTCAAGAATAAAGCCGAGTCATCGAACATTTTGATTGGAGACGTCGAGCACACTGAGAATAACGCGCTCCACTGATGTTCATGGAGCGCGGACCTATCACTGGGTCACACTATTGTCGAGGGTAAACGCTCATAGTAATGTTTACCTTCCACTTATAGACAGGTAAAGATTACCTCGCACTTTACCACGATGTTTGGGGGTAAACGTTTTGATGAGTGCCAAAAAAAGGGTAAACTTTGGAGGTAAACGCGATTACTACGGGTAAACTCAATGATGAATTCCACCCCTGTTAAATTTTGTGGCCCGTTTGTTTCCAAGGTGTTGTAGAACTAGATCCATCTTCCTTTCGCGGTCGTTCACAAAGTGGCCCAAAAGTCTTTGGCCCGAGTTCACGAAAATCTATGACGATGACATTTTGAACATCTGCGTCTGCTCTTTAGCTTTTACTCCTTGAACATTTATCGGGAGGTGAATATGTAGTACTCCATTAATGGCTTAAAGGTAAGGTCCGGTCAAAATCTCGTCCATCCAGGTTTTTTGTTCCTTGGAGTTCAAACCATATGTGTAACACTTATTTCATGTTCGGGAGTTCGACGTATGATCCATCGCAAGATATGGGAAAAAAATAAATGGTGACTACAGTAGCCGTTGGAAAACATGCTCCAGTTCATAAAGAGTGCTCGCGTGTATGGTGAACAACGATGAATGGATGATACGCATGGAAAATACACTTTAGCGAACACTTTCTGGAACCATCCTCATCAAACGGACTACGTGCATTCCTTTGAAAATGAATTTTTCCTACGACCCCACAATAGACATGTTGGGCGCGCAACATGACGTTATTTGAAAGCACGGACGCTGCAAGCGTGCAAACGTCTTACTGACATTGGGAGGGGGGAACCGTTAGTTGGGTGACTTTTTCGGGAATTTTCCAATTGTTCCTGTCCAAGGCGTCACCGTGGGCGATGAATTCAATGAGAATCCGGGAGACGAAAAAGCCCGGACCTTGCCTTTAAGCACTGATATTTTTTGAAGTATACTCACCTGACCCTAAACAAACAGAGATGATTCCACCGCAACTAGTGCCTGCTAACCAATGTATTCGATTCGTCAGTGGTTCGTCGAGTTCATCTTCGATCGCTTTCAGGATCTGTAGAAGGTGATTGGATCGGAAAAAGCAGCAGAAGTAAGTTCACTAATTCTACGCAGCTGCACTCCCTGTCAAATTGATGGACAAGTGCCTTCTAGCTCTACAGCGTTGACTTTTCACAAGTTTAAAAAGTGTTCTTGAAAAAATTGGCCATTGACACAGGAAGAGAGGGGGCGCGCTGAGGGGAGGGGGGCGCCCCTCCCCTCAGCGCGCATCCAACTCTGACTATGGCCTTCCAATTTGTCGAGAATAAATACCTCTGACACCTCCTACTGTACAATTTCATCTGTGGACCAAATGCAATTAAAGGGGTGAGGGATACCAATGACGACTAAAGGGAAACCGCTCTTGTTGAAAGGGCAACATAAAAGCTGATATGGGGTATCAAAGCTGGGACCATTGCTCGCAAGATGTGAAGAAAACCGTGCAGATGTCAACTCTCAGTAATATTTGATGAGAAGTGATTCACTTTGAACGATAACAGAGATGCTAGGATGAAAGGTAATTCTGCTCGTGCCAATTCTCCAGGCCCAAGACAGTCGTCAACAACTTATTTTGTTTTCTTTTTCTTTCCTAAGCAATCTTGAGAAATTCTTTCAGTAGTTTCGGTGGCACAAATTGAGTTGTCACAAACAATATGGCTTCTCGCGGAGGCGGAAACGAGGAGTTTCTTTCGCTTTGGTAACATTAGTAGAGGAGGAAAGCTACTATTAGGTTGATGCAAAAGAAATTGCGCACTTTTTTCAAAAGCATATTATTTGGTTTGGACGTAGTGTGGCATCTAGATGTAGTTATAATTTTGTAGAGCAAATCAAGCTTTTTCGGACTGTACGTATATGTGGTGTCGGCTGAGGCTAGGAACCGTGAAATAACGGAAAGCGTCCAAAAATCCCATCTCATGATTTTTCGATTTTGAGGATTTTTCTGTGATAGCACAAGCGGCACGGTCCAAAAAACCTTTTTTGTGTTAGGTCGGGACGTCAGTACCTACCCCACATGGGAGCCCTGGTCGAATGGGATTGCTGTTGCTGAAACAGAGACGAGCACTTTTCGAAGGTTTTCCTTTGGCATCTCTAGGATTCTTGGTGGGTGATTCTCTCCAAGCTGCTTTTTGGAACCAACACCCTCCGCAATACCTGTTGCTGTCAATTACTTCAACAAGTCGTGAGGGGTCTGCAAGAAAAGCGATAAAGAGGCTCGAAAACGCATTCTCTGCACTCCAATTTTCACCAGAATTTGTTTCGGAGAGCTGGTTTCAATTTTGATAACTTCCATGAAAAACAACTGAGAAGTCATTACATTCTGCAGCAAAATTGCCGCATTTCTGTAAGTTTTCACAGCTTCGGAATGTTTTACCATGCAAGAAAAAAAAACCATCAAACATAACGACCTAGAGACGAAATTTCTCTTGTTTTTCGGTTCTCAGTTTCCGAGTTCTTTGCGCAGGAGTTCGGGGGTCTGCCCTTTCAATAAGCAATGGTCCCCGCTAGTCAAAGATATCATGTCGTCCGCCGAGGTTACCGTCTCTTGGAGTTGTGGGAAAAAATTTAATCAACACAAAAATGCGTCATTTCTTTTGCATCAACCTAATATATCAATTACTTGTTGTGATTGAAGTTGTATGTCAGAAACAGTGGTTCCGATGCCCATGGAAAACCGCGCGAACTTATTGCCCAACCTAATATTAGATCGTCATGTATGAAATGTCGGATTTTTCGAGAGGTCAGTTCAACAGTTGGCGATTTTGGGGTCCCATTAGGTTCCCTCTCGTCTTTCCTTTCATTCTGAAGGTGCATCCATAATCTTTCACTTATTTGAGTTCTGATCAACTTTTGTATTTTTGCCTGAGAGAAAATTTTGTAAGACTTCTCAAAGACCAAAAATCGTATCATTTCGGAATATGGGTTCCATTGCGGAGTCGTAAAGCAAGGACAACTTGAAATACCCAAGTAATGTTCAGAAAGGGAGTGGCTAATAAAGGAACGGGACACCGATGGTTCGAGAATTTTCTTCCCGATGACATAATTCTACAGAGTGAACGTTGTGAAGAACCTCGATTACAACGAGCTGCTAAGGGTGACTTAAGGGGATAGGAGTCAAACTATGCCAGCATATGCAGCAGGGTATGGCTGGCGTTCCTGACCCTATATTATCCAGGTGTTCAAGGCAATATGAAAAGAAAAAGGTGGTTCGATGAAAGAATTTTCCACAGTTCAATCCCCAAAATTTGGTGCCATTTTTCGACCATTTTTTTGCAAAACTACGCTGCTTAAACGAGGGGAGCAAAGAGGGGAATCCACCTGCTATTCAGTATACACATAGCAATACCCGTATGCGGAGCCGCGCTGCACCACCTATGACAATGCAAAGGCAGCGCGGCGCGGCTTAGCAGACAGGCGGCGCTGTGTATGCAAGGATCATTGAAAGCGATTGTATGGGCCGCCTAGTAGTTTCCCTCAGAACGCTCCTCGACCATTCGCGATTGCATCGCTCTAAAAACTCTTCATAACCAGGGAGCTGAAACTTGTGTTGGAGCTCCAACAGTTTTCTTCTGTCAAAGAGTGAAATGGCATTCTCAAATTAACTTACTGCTGCTTCTAATATAGCTTTGATACCTCCTCCATCGAAACTCAACAAAACCTTGTAATTCTCGTCAGGATTGCTGTGAAAGAAAGAATCTCACGTAAAGGTTAATTAAGAGATGTTAACGTATCAAGAGCATACTTCATTCTCTCTTCAACCAACTGGTTGTTTAGAGCTGTGTGAAGATCGGCGAATTTTAGATGGGTCCTCGAAATTAGCATAAGATCCTTTTTTATCCTATAAGAAAGCAATATAATTGGACAATTAATTCCATCAATTAAAACAAAAATGAGTGCTGCAAATGAGACATTCCGGCGAAGGTAGAAGAATGTCTGGTATAATCGCTAGCAGGTACTTGAGAATGTGATCAAAGCGGCAAGCAAAAAAAACACCTCCAAATTGACAAGAACCATTGTTTCTAGCCAGAAAATCAATGTGAATAACACGTCAAATCTTGTTCAACTTGTCGAAAGCACTCTGTGCTCCTTGCGTAGGCCAAGACCATAACAAATCCATGCGCTTAGCGAGTTAGAACGTGTGCGACCTGTCAAATGCACTACTGCGATCTCCAGCAAGTGCCTCCCCACCAACTCCCTTTTTACCGAAATCATTATTCATCGTAGATTTACCAGGTGCGGTTAAGTTACCAGATAACGGCTCTCAAGTAAGTCAGTAGTATACGGCTATCTATACCAGTTTTGGCATAGCTGTACACCGCAGCGTTACTGTATTTCTGGTTCGAAAGCAAGATCATGGACAGTAAAATAATACAGAACTTTTCGCTTTATGAATTCAAATTAGAACCACCGACGAGGATAGCGGCCTATCACATCAACAGTGCGCCTGGGAAGGGCGTCAGGTGCAGGGAAGAATATGGATAGTTCATCCCGCATGAGCTGGACGAAGCAGAGCGGTTGCTACACCTCAAATTCTATTGATATTTGAGCCACAGGTATGGATGGCAACGTTTCTTCAAAGGATTGTTACTGTTGATGAAAAGAAGGTTATGGACGACAATTGGCGGGGGTCATCTCGCTGGCTAGACTCCAGAGAAACTCACAAAAATGGTCAAATCAGCTGTACAACTTAAAGAACTAGCTGGTAGTTTTTCCGGCCCTCAACTGGAGTCATTCATCACAGTTTGCCCCAAATATTTGGAATATTTATTTTGAGCTTCGAAAAATCGGATGCAGCTGCCCCGGAACTTTCGCACGCACCCAATATAGCGCATATCAAGAAGATCGCTTTTACCGGATATTATATACTGTCTCGCATTCTAAAGCAGATATTTACCTTGGAGTTGCGACTTCGATGGGAGTCCTGCCCTCCTTGTTTTTGAGAGTCCATAATTTTTCGCTGACAGTAATCGCCACGATTCCTCTTGCCATTGCTCTTTGGTCGTTCTGTAAAATAACCATAACATCAAAGCTAAACTTTGTTCTCTACAACAGTATCTGTTCTTGCGCACATAAATTGCAGGTCGGTAGCTCGGAACACTTTGCATCTTGGCGTTTACATTTGCATGGAATAAACTACGCGCGGATGCCCCCAAATGATTTCAAGAAGCCCACGGGGCGCGTTCAAGATGGCAACAACGGGTTGATCTCTGTTCTGTCGAGCTTCCGTTCGTTATCGAAAGATGTACACTCCGCTGCTGTCGTGTCTCGGCCGCCCAAACTTAGTCATTTGCTATATGCTTTATTCAGTTTTTAAACTCCATACGGCAGGACGCAGACCATATGGGACCTTTTCCATTTCGTTGGACGCGACGATTTGTTCTATGGTTGAGTTTCGCCTTAGATACTGATGGAATGCTTCATCAGCTGCTAATCTGGTGCATTTCAGAAACGAGGCGGGAAGATCAACAGATCGAAGCACACGCCGTAGATACACTGACACGCTGAGCAGGAGCGAAGAGAATTCCAATGATGACGAATCTCGCTAGAGTGGCATAGGCTGCTTGTGAACAAAGTTTTTTTGTCGAAGGTAGAACATGCTTTTCTGAGACTATGATTTTACAAACCTCACCTTTTATCAGGATTCATTTTTTGTATTCGTGTAATCGTAGTGATGTATTATGTTGTGTTGGCTCGTTGGAGTACAAAATTGCTGTTCTTAGTTTTGTCGCAATGGTTCTCATTATATTCTCTTGCGTCTGCGCAATATCATACTTGATATTAATTCGCTTAGCATGTGTGTGAGTGATTCTGGGCAGAAGTCGTCAGAAACTATCATCGTGTTCAGCGCTTTGACTTATGTACGAAAAGGTTGCAAATTTTAATTTTTACCTTGATTGACAGGTGTTTCGATCCAATTTCAGTCATGTTCAAACATGTCAAGCTCTTTCAACAACCAACAAATGTGTTTAAAGACAAGGTTCGGTCAAAATCTTGCAAGTTCGAGAGCTGGATGTAAGCTCTATCGCAAGATCTGGGACAGAACGTCCGAGCATTACTGTAGCCGTGGGAAACCATGCTCCAGTTCACAAAGGTGCTCGCGTGCTGAATCAACAATGACAGGTGATGCGCATGGATGCATAAACCTTACTGAACACTTCCCCGTCTGAACCCGTCCTCATCAAACGAACTCCGTGTAGACTTTTGAAAGTAAATTTTTCCTACGACGACACAACGGACAATATGCGCGGGCTCCGTATAGCGTTTTTTAAGGCACGTACTATGCAACTACGCAACCGCCATACTAAAATTTGGTTAATGGGTTCCGTTCCTTTGTGGACTTTTTCAGGGATTTTTCGACTGTTTCTGTCGAAAGCGTCGCAGTAGGCGACAGATCCAACAAAAATTCAAGAGACGAAATTTTGCCTGGACCTTGCCTTTAACACAGTTGGAATGAGTGAGATAGGCCAATGATTTCAAGAGCCTATAAAAGGGTAGAGACGAGCAAGATGCCTTTACAACGAAGAGTAAGAGCCAGGCAGACAGGAAATGGCACGGATAGTGGGTGCTCCAACTATTACAAAAAGACAGTACACCTCGCATTGCATCTTCGTGCGCAGTTACAGACACTTTGACGCCAGCATCGCCGACTTCACTCCAAAGAAGTTTGGATCAATCCTGCATGATCGACGCTCACAACGTCGTCGTCAACAATGCCGGGAACTCTTCGTCCAGCCGAAGCGTTACGCGTACACTTAGTCATGGAGAGATGCCGATGGACGGGTCCAGTCGTGTGATAAGCGTGCGGAAGTGCCTAGAGACGGGCCCAGCTGCATGATAAGGGTACGCCGTCGAAAATGGGGAAATGCCTGGAGACGGGACCAGCGGTGTGATAAGGATGCAACGGCGTGCGAATGTGGAGGAATATAATACATGGATACGGGTCCAACGTTTTAATAAGGATGCTCCGGCGTTCGGGATTGGGGAAATGCCTGGAGAGGACGACGAAACGCCTGGTTTCGACTACTCGTCAAAGCGCCATACCATGGCTGTGGGCCTGGATGGATGGCGTCTTCCACTATTATGGGCACGGACACACTTCTCAATCTCTTCCACAACAACGTGCTCACTTTGTGCGACCATCGTCCCCTTCGACGCTAGGGCACCCTTTTCTGCATCTCCTCACTACTGAGCGCCGGCGAAATCCTCCTCATCAAAAGAACCGGGGACTGATGTCTTCTACACTATAGAAAGTTGACATACACATATTGGTGTACCTTTTTTCAGCATCCTCATCACATTCCGACTCAGGCGCAACTATTACATCACTGCAGATTCCTCTAGTAACGTCTTTCCCACCATTCACGGCGTACGCCTCACACAGTTGTGGATCCGTTTCCATCACCCTTTTGTAAACTGCTCGCTGACCGTTCACCTTGTCTTTCTCAGACATTCAGGCGTTTGGAGCGCCGGCGAACCCGCCCACTCTCAGCCAATGCAGGCTTCCAGCAGGTAGTCCTGGCTGGAGCAGGAATACTTGCTGAAGGTGCGGATGGAGCAGCAAAACCTGCTGTGAGTGCGCATTACGCAGGACTTGAGCAGGTATTCCTGCAGCCTGTTTTTTCTTTCTCCATTGCCACGTGGAAGCCGAGGTGTATATAAGCCGGCAGACGGCTTTATAAACTTAGTCTTGCTTCCGCTGCGGCGGAGAGCAGACGAGCCCTACGGGACTTGTCTGACCAACTGAGGCCCGGTTGAAACCGTGGCTCAGTGTAAGGACTGGCCAGACGAGATGCATGCAGGGCGCAGCACGAGATGGTCATTGACCAACGGGACTTAGTAGGAGTTGGACAGATTTGGGGGAATTTAGTACCAGCATCAACATATACAATACACCAGTGCCAGTTCGGTGTAATGAAAAATCGAAGTCAAAATCATCACAGGGGTTATCCCACTTTTGCAAAGTTTCATGTGATTCTGAAAAATACAGTTCATAGTACACCTGCTGTAGACGCACAAGATGATGTCATAGTGCAAAATGGATCTGAAACTCGTGTCCAGCCGTCAAATAACCCCCAATTTTCAGCTTCCATCATGTTCAGAAACGCTTTGCACGAGGTTGAAGTACGGTCCAAGGCACCTCTAGGCTTCTAGGCAGCATCACTGGGTGGTAGCAGCTAACTGCTGCCTAAAGACCCAGCGTCTTCATGGATGCGTCACAGTTACTGTTGAAGAACATTGAAACAAATCTACAACTACCACAAGTTCCGATAGAAATGCTTCCGCCACGTGTGGGCGTGGGGCGTGCACTGGGGCACGTCTTTTCTCCCAACCCGAAACTATTCCATAAAATTCCTCCACTTCGAAGAAATGTCCTGATGCGTTGTCAACATCAACATATGTGCCCAGGGGGTAGCTATTCTTCCCCAAAAAAGCATCTTTCGCTTTTGAGAAACGGCCTTCGTTTTTGGAATAAACCGTCATTAATGGTCAAAAAGTGCTTTTGACCATTTTTTGACCAATAATGACGATTTTTTTAAAAACGAAGACGGTTTCCCAAAAACGAAGGATGCCATTTCGGGGAGAATTGGCTCCCCCTAGGCGAACTTCCTGGAGTCGACAGCTTATCGAAACTCTCCTTAGAGCTTGAGAAATTTCTCGACGAATTTCCCGGGTTGGAATGAAAACGCGCTTCAATGACAATATCCTGTTCCTGTCAGGACCGTTGACCATGTTCGACCCAGTTCTCCCAGGTTCCAACGTTTCCGTGTTTTGGTTAGTTTTTCGAAGGTTTCAGCTTGAGATAAAATGGACTGAACCTCCACAAATCGCAACTTTTACGCGTTGCTAGATGAAATATCATTCTTAGACTTTATTGAAGGCTATTTGTATGACTTTTTCAATATACTCTGAAAGAGCCCCAATGTGTGGGTACTTAGTAGCTTATTTCTGAATCTAACTGGGCTTAGTAGTCCCCAGCCAGTGGTGACCACCTCGTGCTGTGCCCTGGATGCATGGAATGCGGTCGCGTGCCGTTGCGGTGCGGGCGGGTAGATCCGCTTGCCACGACCATTCGGCTCTCCGACTGTTGGCTCTGGAAGCGCATACTTGTCCAGGAAACTCATTTTTGTAGTATTTTTGTAGCCATCCGTTGCTATACGGGTCCGTTGTGTTTTTTGTCAGGATGACCTGCCATGCGCTGCAGGATGACCTGCCATGCTCCTGTCATCCCAGCGGCAGGTTAACCTGCCCGGCTCCTGTCATGGCAGCAGCAGGTTCACGGCAGGTCACACGCAGGATAAGGCGTGACAAACGGCGGAATAGGCGCGACAACCCCGCCCACTTTGCGTTCGTCCCGCGGGTGTCATGCCTCGAGAAACGCTGTGGGCCGGCGCGACAAACGCCTGAATGTCTGAGTTTGTACTTGGTACCTTTCGTACATAACTTGATGGGCCTGACATGGAATGGAAATTGCGGGTGTTCACTTTCTAGTGGTCACAGATGTGCTTTTGACTTGTCGCATGCGTTCTAATTTGCTAAGCGCAGGAGTTATGATCCTGTAGGCATACACAGGTAGCACACAGTTTGACATGCATCAAGAGCGATCCACACACCGGCTCCCAGAAATAGGTACTTTAGCCGGTGGAACGCTTCAGTTAGCTCAGTGTGTGGTCTTCGGTGAGTATTGTTAGAATTAACGGACAGAGAACGTGAAGTCTGTGGAGTTTTAAATTTTGGCTTCCACAAAGGTCTGTAACTGACTGCGCAGAAGAAGCCTTCAATTTCTATATGCGTTCGCCGGATGATCGGACTGGTCCGGAGAGTTTCATGGTCTAAAACAACGTACCATGGCAGCATAGTGGAGGATGTTGTTTCCACGCGCATCGCGGCGACACAAATCCTCCTGTTCAAGATACGCTTTGACCAATCCATCCAGATCTCCAGTTGAAGCCATTCGGAATAACGGCTCAAGATTCTTTGAAAGAAAATGTTGAACAGGTGAGGTAAAGCACACATCACTGAGTTGCT
This sequence comes from Ancylostoma ceylanicum, assembly GCA_000688135.1. NCBI lineage: Eukaryota > Metazoa > Nematoda > Chromadorea > Rhabditida > Ancylostomatidae > Ancylostoma > Ancylostoma ceylanicum. The sequence continues at coordinate 32,844 of JARK01001374.1, forward strand.
AGAGGTGAACATGCAGGTAAACTGTTTTTCTGACGTAAAGTCGTGCATTCACCTTTTGCGACGGGGTTCGAGAGGCAACAGGCATGGAGTAAGTGACTCTTTGGAATGAACATACCATGAACGAATCTGATGCATCAAATCAGATACAATATCTAATCTGCTGTTAGTTAGCGTATCTGAAGGGCAATTTATACTAGATGCGACTTATCAGACGCACGCATCCATTTACGAAAGATATTCTATGAAAACCGGTCAAAGCGGCATGAAATTCTCAATGAAATGAAAGCGAGGCGGTCGCGAGGCCGCAAACGCGACTGGGCTGCGACTGCGATGCGACTAGCCCCCATTCTTCATCACATAGACGAATGCGCGTCAGTCGCACGCATCCAGTATAAATTGCCCTTAAGACAAGTGGTGCAGTAGAGCGTGGATAGCAGCCATCATCCTACATCTTCTCAGACAATTCTTGTGACCCGCCCGCACTTGTATTTCGCCGCAAAATGAGCGCGGCTGAGCCACAAAACTTTATAAAACATCTTACTTCTTATTAATTGGCACTTCATGTGTGTGTGTGTGTCTTTGCACGAGAATCAGGCCCCGTCGCCGAAAACTAACAGCACCATCGTGTTCAGCCCATCGAGTTATGTACGAAAATGTGGTAAATTTTGATTTTTACCTTGATTTGCAGGTGTTTCGGGCCACCTTGGTCATGTACAGACATGTTAAGGACCGGCTGTTGTGTTTACCATAGTTGGAATGGATGAGATAAGCCCAGACAGTATAGAAGGGAAGAGATGGGCGGAATGTCTTTACATCGCAGAGAAGGAGCCAGGAGGGCGAGGAAGGCCACGGAGGAGGAGCGAGCAAGCACTGCCGCGGTAGGGCTGCGCCGGGGTCTGGGAGTGGAGATAACGCTATGCAAAGGGTCCACTTCTGTGGCAGCAAAGCGACGGTTTCTGAAAGTCGAGAAAAGCCTGGAGAAGAGTCCAACGTGGAGATAAGGGTGTGCTGGCGTCCAAAACTGGGGAAACTACTGGAGTCGGGTCCAACGTTGTGATAAGGGTGCGCCGGCGTCAGAAGTGGGAAAACGCCCGGAAACGGGTCCAACTTTGTGATAAGGATGCTTCGGCGTCGAAAATTGGGGAAACGCCTAGAGAGGGGTCCAGGGAGGTGATAAGGGTGCGCCGGCGTCCATAGTCGGGGAAATGCCTGCAGACGGGTCCAACGATGTGATAAGGGTGCACCGGCGTACAAAAGTTTGAAAACGCCTAAGGATGGGTTCAGCGGAGTGATGGGGGTGCGCCGGGTTCAAAAGCGGGGTAACGTCCGCAGACGGGTAGAACACTCTCATATAAGGTAAAAAGACGTCTCCCAACTGTTTCACAGCTGTGGAAAGGGGCCTCGAAGCTCGAGAGCGCGAAAAACAGGAGTTTTGTTAAATGTGGGATGGCCGGCAGTCGAGAGTTCGGCGTTAGCTGGACGATCAGGCTGGTGAATCTTAAATTCCCCAAAATCGTCGTAAACCGTCAATCGTGAATCGTAACCGACAATCTCAAGTGTCGAGAAAATTTTAACTCTTTTATACCATCTTCATCCGCAAAGTGTTCTGAGGTGTCTACTACAAAATTGCTGCTCTCACAACATTTGTACTTTCTCTGACACTCGACCGCCCTTGCGATGCAGTCTATCTGTCACGGCTCCAGTAGCGGCAGCATAGGTCCTCACCGCTCCGGCTGCTGCAGAATGAAAATCTTGGAGGATGGCACCACACCAACTACCACAATTGCGTTGCAGAATAAAAGAGTACCGCCTCGACGGTAGCGGGATATATACTATCTGTTTCAAAAATGAGAGCAATTCAATGTTTTGTCTGTAGCTAGACAAGACACGTCAAATCTTGCAAATTGAGCCATAAAACATGTCTCACCTATAACAACTAGAGAGACTTCCCTCATCTTGGGAGCCTGCCACGTGGCAAAATTTGTGAAACAGACAGTAAGTACTGCCTTGACAGCAGCGGGACCGATGCCCTCTACCTCGACTGCAGCAGAATACATACTCAGACAAAATGCCGGAAATTCCGCTGCAGAATAGAGGCCTTCCGGAATTTCCGCAGCAGAATAAAGCGGCCTTCGGAAGAACAGCAGCAGAAAGGGATTCACAAACTGAGAGACGCAGGTAAAGGAAGCGCTTCGGAATTTCCGCAGCAGAAACGCAGGAGAAGCGCAGGGGAATACGACTGCTTGGAAGTTCGGAATTTCCGCAGCAGGACAACTCATTTGATGACGTGGCACATTGATTGATTCCTCGGTCGTAGTTGCCCCCAGCCTTCATTTCTTCTTTAATGTATCACTATTATTCCTCTTTTCAACACGGTTTATTATGAACTCTGATCACAGCCAGATTCATTTCGAATGTCACCTCCGTTCATATGCCGATCTCTCACGGTATACCGATCCGATATTTATGTTCAGCACCTCAAGTGTGTGTGTGCGTGTGCGTGTGTGTGTGTGTGTGTGTGTGTGTGTGTGTGTGTGTGTGTGTGTGTGTGTGTGTGTGTGTGTGTGTGTGTGTGTGTGTGTGTGTGTGTGTGTGTGTGTGTGTGTGTGTGTGTGTGTGTGTGTGTGTGTGTGTGTGTGTGTGTGTGTGTGTGTGTGTGTGTGTGTGTGTGTGTGTGTGTGTGTGTGTGTGTGTGTGTGTGTGTGTGTGTGTGTGTGTGTGTGTGTGTGTGTGTGTGTGTGTGTGTGTGTGTGTGTGTGTGTGTGTGTGTGTGTGTGTGTGTGTGTGTGTGTGTGTGTGTGTGTGTGTGTGTGTGTGTGTGTGTGTGTGTGTGTGTGTGTGTGTGTGTGTGTGTGTGTGTGTGTGTGTGTGTGTGTGTGTGTGTGTGTGTGTGTGTGTGTGTGTGTGTGTGTGTGTGTGTGTGTGTGTGTGTGTGTGTGTGTGTGTGTGTGTGTGTGTGTGTGTGTGTGTGTGTGTGTGTGTGTGTGTGTGTGTGTGTGTGTGTGTGTGTGTGTGTGTGTGTGTGTGTGTGTGTGTGTGTGTGTGTGTGTGTGTGTGTGTGTGTGTGTGTGTGTGTGTGTGTGTGTGTGTGTGTGTGTGTGTGTGTGTGTGTGTGTGTGTGTGTGTGTGTGTGTGTGTGTGTGTGTGTGTGTGTGTGTGTGTGTGTGTGTGTGTGTGTGTGTGTGTGTGTGTGTGTGTGTGTGTGTGTGTGTGTGTGTGTGTGTGTGTGTGTGTGTGTGTGTGTGTGTGTGTGTGTGTGTGTGTGTGTGTGTGTGTGTGTGTGTGTGTGTGTGTGTGTGTGTGTGTGTGTGTGTGTGTGTGTGTGTGTGTGTGTGTGTGTGTGTGTGTGTGTGTGTGTGTGTGTGTGTGTGTGTGTGTGTGTGTGTGTGTGTGTGTGTGTATGTATGTGTGTGTGTGTGTCTGTAATAGGTTTGGTGGCGCGGTGGGCTGCTTAGCTGCCGATGGGGAGGGCACGCTCACTATTTAGGAAATTCCGCGGCAAAACACTCTTGTTCGGAATTTCCGCAGCAGAATACCGAAATTTCCGCAGGAGGATATCGGAATTTCCGCAGCAGAATAGCAGAAAAACCGATATGTCACCTGCGGAAATTCCGGTATTCTGCTGCGGAATTTCCGGGCCAATGTCTGAGTAAGTATGCTTTCCCTCAATAATTTGCAACCAGGAGAATGGTCCTGAAGAAATATCCTACAAATACTGGATTGGATACAAAATCAGAGTGATTCTCATGATCAGCGCAATGAATAACCTGCGTAGGTAAAGTTCCTCGGAAACTATGATTTTGAGATTTTTGGGCCAGAAGTAGCCGAATGGTGCCGTAACTCCTCAATTTAGGTAGGATAACCAGCATTTCCATAGAAAGGAGCATAGAACGATGACCAAATTGCACCGGTAGAGAATAGCACGCTTTGTTCCCGTTGGCATTGTCTTAGGCACTATCTCATTGGAGAGGGTTGCTTCATTTAATTGTGTAACCAGCCTGATCGCCCGGCTAACGCCGGACTCCCAGGCTTCTTTTCTTGCTCGCTTCGCTCGCGTTGCCTTCATGTTGCATCATCCTCACACCACGTCGCTCATTCTACATTGTCAAAACTCCCGTTCCACGCAACATCACGCATTGTGGCTCCGTGCAACAGTAGGGTGTCGTTTTTCAACTTTGTACAGGACCGTTGGACCTGGCTGCAAGCGCTGCTCCACTTTTAGATGCTGGCGCACCCTTATCGCACCGTTGGACCCGTCTCCTGATGTTTCCGGCGTGTGGACGCCGGCACACCCTTATCACACCGTCGGACCCGTGTCCAGGCGTTTCCCCACTTTTGGACGCTGGCGCATCCTTATCACACCGTTGGACCCATCTCGATTCATTCTTCCTGTCTCCTGCCCTTCTGTTTCCTCCGC
>JARK01001374.1:38316-59235 GCA_000688135.1 Ancylostoma ceylanicum
CACACACACACACACACACACACACACACACACACACACACACACACACACACACACACACACACACACATAAAATGCCAATTAATATCAACTATGATATAACAAGTGCTCCGACTCGCCTTCGGCGAGTCTCGCACTTGCCCGCTTCGAGGGGTTTTGGGGGGTATTTTTTTCTGAAAGAATCTTCTTGAGCTTCTCTAAAGATTGTGTTTTGTTTTTTGAAAAAAATCTAACCTGCTTCATTCCTATAACCATTCTGGCGTCCGGCTGACGCCAGACCTCCAGATTTCTCGTAGTGCTCGCTTCGCTCGCATTCCTTCATATTCATCCTAGAACGCTCACAACCAAACCAAACTCTCCAATAATGCCTTTCGTCTTCTATTTTCAGTTTTCACTGTTTTGACGCTTCACCATTCAAAGGGGACTGATTCTTCGGTTTAGTTTTTGATCGGAATAGCTCAGTGAAGCTACGCATATATCACCGAATGACCACAGGAAATGATTTATGTCTTTTGTCGTCTGTGGTTGATCAGAGTANACTAATCACCATTCGGAGAGGACTGACCTCATTCTTCATTTTAGTTTTTGATCGGAATATCTCAGTGAAGCTTCGTATCTATCACTGAATCGTCATGTAATGACCACAGGAAATGATTTATGTCTTTTGTCCTCTGTGGTTGATCAGGGTATTTTGAACATAAAAAATAGGAGAGTGCGGTGCGCTCAGGCAGAAATGGCCCAGAATGAGCTGAACACAGGGGGGGGGGGGCACGATGGGGACAGAAACACATGCATGTTGCCTGACTGCCCTCTGAACTTTGGCGCTGTTCGCGCGTTCGTAGGCGCTAGTACAGCGAGGGTCAAGTGTCTCTCATAACATCGGCGGTCAACTATCACGACAGACCTTTTTCAAGGATTTGCCCAACTTTCAAACGCCGACGCACCCTTAACACATACATACTTGCACACTTCTCCAGGCGATCCCTCGCTTTTAGATGCCGGCGCGCCCTTATCATCGTGGTGGGCTCGTCTCACCGGACACCGACGCTCCCACTACATAGCGTTGGACACTGTTCTGCTCTTCTCTATCGATCAGAGCTTCTCTTCTATTTTTGAACCTCACCATTCCCGTCTCCTCTCCTTTTATATGTATAATCTCATGAGCATCATCACTGACCAGTCGCGGAATCTTGTAACTTTTCCAGCAGCAAACTCACCAGCTGATCGCCCGGCTAATGTCGGACTCTCGGCTTCTTTTCGTGGCCGCTTCGCTCGCATTGCCTTCATATGGCATCTCCCTGCCACCATTCTCCATTTATGAAAACTCCCGTTTTCTTCGATCTTCTGGCTCCGAGGCGCTTTTTCCATAGCTGTGGAACAGTCTACGTCTTTCCACCTCGTGTCGGATGGTTGGACCCGACTCTTAGACATTTCACCTCTTTTAGACGCTGGCGCACTCTCATCACGCAGTTGTACCTGACTCCGGGTGTTTCCCCACTTTTGGACGCCGGCGCACGCTTACCACACCGTTGGACACGACTTCAGACGTTTCTCCTGTTTTGCACGCCAGTGCACTCTTATTACACCGTCGGACCCGATTCCAGACATTTCACCTCTTTTAGACGCCGGCGCACCCTTATCACACCGTTGGACCCGACTACAGACGTTTCCCCACTTTTGGACGCCGGCGCACCCTTATCACGGCGGCGTCTCCTGGTACATGTTCTTTCAACTGCCGAGATGGGAAGGTGTCCCTCTTCACTTGCCATTGACATCATTGACGAAACAGACCACGCTACGATCAAATGAACCTTTCCAGTATTCTTCGAAAATGATGTAGCTCACGCTATAAACATGTTCACAGGATCTGATACGGGTGGTAAAGCCGCTCATCAATTCCTTTAGAGCAAAGTGCGTTTCACGTCACAAACTCAAATATTTAGTAGTCAGATAACAATGTTGGTTATTTTAGGTTGTCCCAAAATAAATGGCCGCATTCTAGTAATGAATGTTTGGAAGTTCATAAATCCATTATTTTAGGAGCCAGATAGGCAAACTTAGAACGATTATAAAGAGGAAGCCCTGCTCTATCTACACTCCAGAAACACTCTCTCAATTACTCTTCTTTATGGTTTCTGCAGACGACATTGTGCGATGAGGCAAAACATGGTTTTTGGGTTCCCCCATTTTTTAGACTGTTTTGCCGCCCTATTAGGACAAAAGCCGGATTTGGTGTTGGCTCTGCATTTGGCCAGGTAGTCGTGTTGTGAGCACACAGAAGCTACGACTAGGGAAACATTTCCGGAACGGTACGAATTTCCAACTTCGAACAGGTGATGGTCATGAAAGTTCTCAGAAACGATAGCATAGTTCTGGAGGCGAGACGATAATTCTGAAACACTCCGTAAAAATATTGGTAGCTAGGCTGGGGGCAACTAAATCAGTAGCCATTCAGTCTTCTTGGCAATTAAATATAGCGAAAGTACAGGCGAAGTCGATTTTGAACAAAAGCATCGCCGGTTAGTGCTTAACTTGCGGCACCATCTACTTTAATCTCTCTAATAAACACTGCTATGGAATTTCCAGGGAAAGTGGGCTAATTTTAGTGATGAGTGGACATTGCCTAATAAAATGGAGTTTTGTCCTGCTTGTATCGGTGGGGGAGACCTGGATACATCCAAAAAATCTCGACATTTCAGAAAAGGGTAACTTTTCGTGTTGACGAATTTCTGCTCAAGGTGTTCGACAGGAGCTGGACCAGGCCAAGAGTGGAATTTACCAAATACCTTGCCCGTTACCATGTTGGCCTCTATCGCTAGATTCGGTAGAGGACACGTTAGTTTTGGTGAGCCGAAGAAGTGCACTCTCACTGGGGGGTGGGCAAATCCACACTGGTTCATACCCAACCACGCAAAATTTTTCTTAGTCAAGCTCTTGATCTCTCCTTGTAGATTTGTGTTGGCCAACCATTGCCTAATAAGATATCCTTTTAAACCTGCAGTAAAACCGCTTTCCTTCTAGAAAATTCATGTGAATCAATGTGTACTGAAAATTGACCTTCCGCACTTCCTTGACTCCGGTGATTTAGGCTTTTCTCGTTCTACAAATTTTACTGTACTGCAAAATTCTGCTTGGAATTCTTCTCATAAAACGTTTTATTTCAGGGGAAAAGCTCAAGTTTGAACGGAGTTACGCAGATTGGAATGCGCACCTCCAAAACGGCCATTATTTTTGGGACAACCTAATAGAACTAATAGGGAACCTGAATGTGGGACTTTTGAAAAAAAAAAACTAAATGAATAACGAGTAGCTCGATCAATAATCTCTCCAAAAAATTTTTGATTTAGACATCGCAGTAGTACGACATGGCGTCAATGTATTTTGTCAAAACTATGACCATATATCTTTCTGGAAGTTTCAGGTGGATCAACACAAAATATTGAACCTTCTGCAGTTGCAATTAGCTTCGTTGGTTATGCCACAAAAAATACATGCACCATTGGCGGTCGCAGGAAGGAAAGGAGGCCGGCAGGTCCCTTTACAGAAATGGGTTGCTGAATTTTCCAAAAATATATGGAAAAGTTTAAGATTTTGCATAATTTCGTACGATGATTCCTATTGTCATTTGTTCAGGTATTTTTTAAGTTATTCATCATTGAAATTGATAATTTCATTTTTTTCCTTTTTTCCGAATCCTCAGAGTGGCGGATACCTGAATTATGCCTGTCCACCCTCATAGCTTGGCATTTCAGCGTCCGTCACTGGCATGTACAGTGCCGGCCAAAATTATGTAGCCTTTTAAACTTTCCTCCATAACTTCTGCTAACGTGAAGCTTATAAGCCCAAATTTTTATGAATGCTGTAGGCGCTCAAGTGTGATGAAATAATGTTGAAACCAAGCCATTCCATGAGTGTCCCTTCTTTAGAAAAAAATTTTTATGGATGAAGTTCAAAATCTGTAATTTGGTTATATCCAAAAACGCTCCCAGAGTGGCTTCTGTAGTTGAAATCTCACCATAAATAACCCAAATTAGTGGGCGAATTTCTTCAAGAGGGCATCCCTGGAGATGTGCACACGAGTTTTCCCTGACCATCCCTGGCCGGGGATACTTCCCGGGCGGCGATGGCCGGGGATCGGGGATGGTCGGGGAGAGATATGCATACGGCTCCTAAGGTGCCACCATGGTGGCACCTCTCCCAACAAGGTGGCAACTTTAGATGCCAACTAGGCGTGAGGTTCTGTGCGCCTGTTCAAGAAAATGGCGGGATTGTCCAACGGTGTGATAAAGATGCGCCGGCACACAAATGTGGGGAAGCCCTGGAGATGGAACCAACATGACATGAAAATTGACAGAAGTACGCCATTTAGTTGGTCCTAGTTGTTGATTGAATGTAACCGATTAGGTAGAAATAGTCACTCGAAACGGTTTATGTTCAGACTCAGGCACTTTCAGAGAACCGCCCGAGCACCCATCCCTATCTTAGGCAGCCCGCAGAGTACCAGACGCGAGAGCGGCGCGGGCGGAGGGAGGCAGCGTCTGAGAGCCGCTTGAGCGTCCGAGAGCCGCTGCTTTGAGCGGCTGAGAGCCGCCCTGGGCGTCCGAGAGCCGCACCTAGCGTCTGGGAACCGCTTTGTTGAAATTTTACAAAAGTTGATAACTTGGCCCGTCCTACACGNGAGACGGGTCCAACGGTGTGATAAGGGTGCGCCGGCGTCCAAAAGTGGAGAAACGCTCCNGGATGCCCGATCGCGGCGGTGCTGTGTGGCCCACGGATGTCCGAACGCGGCGGTGGTGTGTGACCCACGGATGCCCGANATGCCACATGAAGGCAACGCGAGCGAAGCGAGCACGAAAAGAAGCCTGAGAGTCCGGCGTCAGCCGGACGATCAGGCTGGTATAAGTTATCTTAGTGTGTCACGAGGCGATCTCTTGCCTCGTTGAGGCGGTGCCGCCGCCTACGGGCACACGCTGCAGTGGGGCAAATTGTTCAGGTAACGGGGCATTCCTTTAGGGCTCATTGCGCTGGATGTGCTTCAAAAGGTCTTGTCTTTGCGCAAAAAGATTGTGCAAGATCTGCAAATAAGAACAACGTCAAATATCAGTTATCACTACAATCACGGAAGGAAAAAAGGCCACTGTACGCTCATTAGCATAGAAGTGACCAGTTTGGAAGCTTTATCGGGTTCCACTTGAACATGTCTCTGCAAAATTACGAATCTGTGGCAGAGAATTCCAGATGATGACTGTATCATCACTTTGTCCCTGGAAAATATTAATAATGTTTTTTGTTCCAAAATTGTAAGTGGTAGATTGGAATCGACCACCTGCCCACTATGTTTTTTATTGGACCGTCGTTTACTGACTGTAGTAGCCAAGTGCTCAGCAAAAGGACAGATGTTGCGATGCCCTTGTGCAAAACCTCCATCCACGAGGATGTGGTACTGCACAGACCCGACATCCTCTAGGTTGGTTGCTTTGGGGAACAAATGATCATGTTGCTCGAAAAATATCTGCGATGGGTACATAGCTAAGAGCTGTAGGAAATAGAAACAAAAAAATTGTTATCTCCCAGGAGTATGTTTTTCTCGGAACTTTTTTTTTACTCCCGCGTCTCCGGCTCGTCCTGGTGCGCCAACATCGAATGCGATAAACCGGTAGTCGCAATCACAAACCGCGAGCAGGATAATGGAATGGAACAACTTGAGTTCTATTCGTACTACCTGCGTTCTTCGGCTTCTTGAACAATGTTGTTCTGGGTTTTGGATTACATGAAGTGGCAGGGACTTATCACTTACCCTTATTCCAACATGTTTTCCATCCATGAACATTTTCTTCACGTCGACGGTGTTGCTGTGAAGTAACCATAGACCTTATAGGGCAAATTATACTAGTCAGATGCCCGCATCCATTTGTGGAGGATTCTCCACGAAGTCCGTGAACACAACATGTTCATCCCCACCGGAAAGGAGGCGCGGCCGCACCAAGATCTTAAAAGCGTGCGTCTGAACTGCGTCAGCAATGCAAAAAGCCCTATCTTTGTCATATAAGAGCGCGCATCAAACGCACGCACCTAGTAGAAACTGCTCTTAAGGAGATTCGTACTGGAGCGTGCGTTTGACGCGCGTGCATCTATGTAATAAAAGATAGAGCTAGTCGCATTGCTGATTCAACTCGGACGCACGCGTTCATGTACAATCTCGCGGCGGCTGAGCGTATTTTTCTTTGCGGAGTACACTTCGCGTTCACCGGTCTTCAGAGAAAAGAAAATGGATGCTTCATCTATTTGATATGGATCGCTCTATTGCCCTTTAGCTTTATTAATAGTGCGTCGGAGTCCGACCCCATCGGATAACAAATGACGAACTCCGACGTGGATCGATACGTATCATTTGTTATCCGACGGGATCAGACTCTGATGTGCTATAAATGCGGCTTTTGAGTGAAAGAACTGCTGTACGATGGATGGAACACGAAAACCATGTGTTATCAACTGATATCAGCGGATAGCGTGTTACCACAATCCGCTGATACCAGCTCATATATGAATCAGGCGCTTCAGTAAGGTTCATTCCTTAGTGTTGTCATTCGCTTCATGATGAGAGCATTCATGCTGACCGAACCGGAAGAAGATGAGCTCGACTATCCTGGAGAAAGTGTGAGCTAAGCGTTCTGCCTTCTGTGATGACTTTCTTGTGATGATGGAATATAATGCCTCCATTGTGCCCGAGAATACTTGAAGTTTTAGGAGACAGTGGAAGAACAGACGACCTCAGTGACATCAAATCGTTCGCGGGTTTCGGAGCCATACAAGTACGATCTGCAAGAGAGGTTGAAGGAAACGCTGGAAAGGATGAGATCCACCTCGTTTGATAATGTGAGCGCACGCGCTACATTTTGTGTTTTAGAGTATCCCCAGACTTCGCCACGATAGCCGGCGGTCGCCATATGGAAAAAGTAAAGAAGGAGAATCAGTGTAAATTATATATTTCTTAGCCAAACACGAGGTTGTCAGTGGAATGATTTATTGGCCAACGTTTCGGCGGCTTCGCCTTCGTCAGGGCCTGAAAGGGTCAAACTGATTCGTAAAAGTAGCCGCACAAACGCTGCCTCAGTCAAACAAATTAGAACCAGGCGGTACTCCGAAATCACAAATTCAACAAGAATCGAAATCGCACCTCTAAGTCCACCGTGGAGTCGTGCTGTTAGTGACGACCGAACCCGAACACATACTTGTTAGTAGCAATGAGACTTTCTGCCATAAACCATATCTCGACTTAGATGTTACACAGTCTGAGATACGGTAAGAGTTCATTGGTGATAGTGGGGCACTCCTCCTTCCTGTTCATTTTTGGATTTTTGGCGTGAATCCAAAACGCTTCAAGAGTTTTGCGTGCCGAAATCTCAGTTTCAAGTTCAAGGATGGTGATTTCTACTTCGTAATCGACCCCGTTGTGTACTCTCATTCGATGACAACCGAGAGGGGTGGAAGTGCGAGAGCTCGATTTCCCCTCAAGATGTTCTTTGACTCGAACGCAGAGTGGCCGTGCTGTCTCACCAATGTATTCGTCACCGCAATTCCTACATTTGATCATGTAGATCACGCACGACTTCATGCAGTCACCTTCTCTGCCAAATGGGCAAATTACGCAGTCGGGCGTTGTGCAAGAACGATCGTATATGCGGTTCCGAACCAGTTGGCGTTTAAGGTTGTTTGGTGGTATTTCTACAGTCGTGACCAAATCATCCAAGCCTGCTCTCCTCAGACAGAGCCGTGTAGCTCTGCTTACTTCATCGGAGATGAACGGCACGCAGAACTGGATTTTGTTTTCAATGTTGGTGTGTCCCTTTCGCGTTTGGTTGCTTCGTCGCCAACTATGGGGTCTTTCCGGTTCATAACCGTTGGATATAGCTATAGTGGTCGCTATGCCAAGTGACAAGAGGAGACACGAGGTTGTCAGTGATTCCACTGACAACCTCGTGTTTGGCTAAGAAATATATAATTTACACTGATTCACCATGCCGAGGTTCAAAGACGACCGGACTTGGGAATTAAAGAAGGAGACTCTAGACGAAAGAGGCGATGAGCTCCGTTTGGCAGTGATCCATGGCGATGTAACGGTGGCAGTCGATACGTATCATTTCCACGATCCTTATCTCTTCCATCGCCGGTTCATTTTGATTCACTTCGAACTGGCGAAGTCTGGGGATACACCACATTCATCTTCCTATGCAGTGACTCTGTTTCCCTAGGAGTTTGCTCTAGAACAGGAAGTTCCTGTCTTCCTGTGCTAAAGGTACTGGCTTCTGCTATCAATTGTAGTTGTATGTCCCTTGCGTCTGGGTGGTAGCTACCTTCCTTGTTTGCTTATACACCCATTCAGCCATTATCATTTGCAGCTCTTGTAATTCTCGGTAATACATGTGAATCAAAGACACGACGACTAGGCAAGTTGTCCAAACTGTATTTGTTGTACATCGGTGCCCAAGTGACACAGCTCAGTCTTGTCTGAGCATCTGTGGAGACTGGACAAGTACCGCGTGACCTATCTGGACAGCTGAGATTCAGCTGAAATTGTTGGAGCGCAAAGATCCGGCAAACGACGTGAGGTAGCTTGCGTAAGCGGCGCTTATGCAAGATTCCGCTGCGAAACTACTATTTGCACCGAACGCCCGCAGAAAACGCTTGCGCGTTCCAAAACTAATGCGCATTTCCTTATTCTCTTTTGCCGGCCAAGCACAACTGGAGTGACAACTATTAGTGTAAATCTGCAAGAACACGTCGAACAAAAAGTGGATTTGGCAGGAAGTCACTTCCCCAATCACTTCTCCCATCTCAATATGTCAACTTGGTAGACGACGGCAGTGGGTGAGGGGACAAACGTGGCACCTCAGGGCTGGAAGTTAAGACAGACACTCAGGACCTGCGGTGAAGTCCCATAGCTGTGAACTGAGCTCAAGAATTCACTGCCGCGTGTGAGGCATTGACTTAATGCCAGCTCAATTCTGCACAGCGTGGCACTTGAGGTCAACCCTGTCCACGTCACTGCTAAAGGCACGCATAGGCGGAGAGCAGAGTTCATCGAGATGATTTGGGGTGAGCGATTGCATGAGATACGTTCTCCAAGTGCGTTGCGCCGGCCGCGAGGGGCTATAGACAGGGGGAGGGTGGGTGGAGGCAGTACAGGGACCTGTTAGAGATCGGAGACGCAGAGAGCAAGAGGGCTAGCGGTGTGCAGCTGGCACTGGTCTTGCTTAGGGAACGTGTCTCGTGCAACCGGGGTGAGCCCCTTCTCATGCTACACGAACTGTGGGAGAGGCAAATGGATGCAGAGTGAAAAATTCTTGGCACTTCACTCTGACTCACCACTTCCATTAGAATGCGCTTGAAGGCAGCACCCGCGGAAATTCGTGTGTTAGAGATTCCCCCGAATTTCAGGGTTTTTAGGAGACGTTAAACTTATGGGCAGGGATGAAAATGCGTGAAAGACGCGAAAAATCCAAGAAATAAAGGCGCTCTCTTCCATGTGCAGAAGGCCCGCGCCGGCTGGTGCTGCCTCTAATCCATAGCACTTGTGATGTGTTCACTCTATTTTACCACCCACACCTCAGCTCCTAGTCGAGGTTTTCGGCTGGTGCTGCCTTTAATCCATAGCAGCGCGATAAACTCAGCTCGCCGCACATACGTGCAATTGCGTTTGCGGAAATGATCTGCTATGGTATGGATTTGAGCTGGTACGCACTCAGCGCCTTAAACATTACGTAAATTTTGGAGCTCAACTACCCATCATGCGAATTCACTAAGGGTCCAGGTCATGCACTCCTTTCTACGGTGAGGCGTTTGCATTCGTTGAATTTCTATTTCAACACTGCACCCACTGTTCAGTTTTTTTATAACTTTCCAGACACTTCACCGTTATTGCTATCATTCTTGAGTGTACCTTGCTTAGCAAAAATAACGAACTTTACAGACTATGAATCTCCCAGCTGTCATTCCGAACGTAGTGTTGAGCGAGGTGCTACAGTGCTGTTTCAAAAAGAAGGTAAGCGGAGAGCACAGTTGAGATGTGATTGAATTGATGTGCAGTCTGGTTGACAGGTGCATGCCGGTCAGCCTTGTGTCTGCGTTCGCAGTGAGGGCAATTTATACCAGATGCGACTATCAGGCGCACACATCATCATTTGCGGAAGATTTTCTATGAAGACCTGTCGACACGGCATAAAATTCTCAATGAAAAGAAAGGGCGGCCGTCGCGAGGCCGTAAACGCGAACGACTCCTTTGCCACTGCGATGCGACTAGCCCCTATTCTTCATCATATAGTCGCACGCGCGTCAGTCGCACGCCTCTGGTATAATTTGTCCTATAGAGTGAGACGAATGGTCTATTGCGTGTGCCTCCATAGGTCCCTACGGCTGATAATCCCAGTACCCTGCTCCAGTGCAAATGTGTATGGCCACTTAGCAGACGGTAGCCCTCTGTCTAAATGAACAAAATACATACCAGGACATTGAAGGCTTGAATGCCGTTGCTGAGGTGAAAAATCCCCGAGTTAAATTGAGAGGACTAATTACAGTCACTGAAACTTAATGTCAGCGTCAGGTAAAAAGTTATAGGGAAGGAGTCATTTTGAGTGTTTTAAAAATCGATCGACGGCTGGGATATATGATATACTCGGCACGCAACCATTATAATTGATGTACAACAATTTACGCGCTAGTTGGATATGTTAGTGTGGTTTGGAGAATCCTCTTACATAAATCCTGGTAGTGCAACAAAATTTCCTAGAGCGCAGACGTGGGGGGCAGGCACGTGATCGCATCGTTTCTTCATGTGCTCAGCTTATAGAGAGTGCTGGCGGATGAGGCGAAGCTGGCGAGACGGTCGGCCGATGTTTCATCATAAGTGCATGGATGTAGTGGAAGTTCGCAGTGGGACCCAACTCACGCTGGTTCCGTTGGTCACAGTAATGATGGATACAGTCGCCAATGATAATAACGAGAGACTTAGACAATGCTTNGAAGTAGCGGCTGAGCGCCGCTCAAAGTAGCGGCTCTCAGCCGCTTAGGCGGCTGATCGATAGTTATCCAATCAACCTCCCACCCGCCCGCGCCGCCCGCGCGTCAGGAACTCTGGTGGCTGCCTTAGAGGACCGCCCGCGCACTCCTTATTATCTTTGAGGATCGCCCGAGCACCCCTTATTATCATAGTTGACCGGCCGCGCACCCCTTATTTTCTTAGCGGACCAGACGTGCACCCATCCTTATTCTAGAGGACCAGCCGCGCTACCTAAATTGTGGGCGGAGCAGCTGCGATAAGCATTATCATCCTCAAGAAAACTTCGCTGGTGTTTCATTCTTTCCGTTCGAATCGATGCAGACGCTGAAAAGTACTAGTTCTTCCACAGCATGGTTATGCTCCTCCTTCGCGTATGTGGACGGAATTTTCCTCTGTTCCAATGTGAAGTGAGTCCTTACTGTCCGGAACTTCAGGAAGAACTTGCAAAATCTTCAATTCTTGGTGATTCAGGTCAGACGAGAGTGCAACTGCTAGAATCTTCATTATAAACTTTTCTTCTTTATCTTTTCGTAGTCAGACTACCAAGCCACAATAGATTGTAAGTTTCATTCAAGGCTTACTGTGACCCTTGATTAAACCTAGCGGGAAGCATCCTCTCATTTCAAACTATTCTATTTAAGGAAAGAATGAATCATTACACTTAATAGAGTGTGGGTCCAAGTCATGGCTCACATAAGAAGCAATAATGTAAGCGCATCCTCCCCATATTTTCTTTCCAAAATCAAAACTTGCATTAATTTTGGACAGGACGTTTCAGTGGCAAACGAAAATGTGGGCCGAGGAGAAGAAGGTATCAAGATTCGATACAATAGAAAATATTTCTGACTTTGAAGTATTAGGATTTGCTGATGAATTTGCTTGGAGCGAGAATTCAAAAAGTTAAAGAAGAAAGTTGCAAAAAGGGCCCCTTCTATTGTGCATCGATCCAATATCATGTGAAATTTTGCAAACGGAAAAACAAAATGAATTAAATTTGAATTACAACTGTGGTGTCACTGTACTACCCTGCTTTCACACTAAGAATTTACTGGAGTGGAACGTGGAGATTACCGGAGCTATCCCGAACATCTCGAAAATGTCCGCGGCCCGTCAGATATTGGTTGCTCGGCTGGTCCGCTTTTAATCAGAAGCGGACCGCCCGCGCACCCAATTTCTTTCCAATTTTCATCCCTTACGCGGGCCGTCAAATTTAGGGTGCTCGGGCGGTCCTCTAGAAGTGCCTGAGGATGGATGTTTTGGCATTTCAAGCGATAAGGGGCTACTGCTCAGGCACTTCTAGAGGACCGCCCGAGCACCCCAAATCTGACGGCCCGCGTAAGGGATGAAGTTTGGGAAGAAATTGGGTGCGCGGGCGGTCCGCTTCTGACTAAAAGCGGACCAGCGGAGCACCCAATATCTGACGGGCCGCGGGCATTTTCGAGATGTTCGGGATAGCTCCGATAGTTTCTACGTTCCACTCCGGTGAATTCTTACTGTGAAAGCAAGGTAGTACAGGGACATCACATTTGTAATTCAAATTCATTTCACATGATATTGGATCGATGCAACTTTCCTCTTTAACTTCTTCGAATTCTCGCGCCAAGCAAGTTCAGCAGCAAATCCTGACAGTCCGAAGTTATAAATATTTTCTATCGAATAGAATTTTGATACCACCTTCTTCTCGGTAAGGAAAGGGAATCATGTAGGGAAGAAGGCCGCAATGGATACGCACCCTAATCGCACAGCTAGATCCGTCCCCCAGGCGTTTCTCCACTTCTGGACGCAGGCCACTTCATTCGCACAGTTGGACTCGTCGAATATCGCTATTGCTAATTCTGGGCGCTGGCACACCCTTATCACACCGTTGGATCCACCTCTAAGCGTTTCCCCACCTTTCGAAGCCGGCGGACCTTCCTGAAAGCATTGGGCTCCTTTCATGGCGTACTGGTAGTAAATGAAGTTGAAGCTTCCAACCTGGCGGCACCTCAGACATGCTCTGAGCATGTCCGAGGTGCCAGCAGGTCGAACCTCCCGTTTTGCACACTATCTCATCGCTCTCGCATCCTGCGTCTGTTCTCCAACAAGGTGGCATCTGAGATGCCACCAGGGTGGCACCTCAAGGTGGGACCTAGCTCGCTCCCAAACAGGTCGCCATGTCGGCACCTCAAACTCCCAATCAATTTTCACGGGTGTTCGGAAAGGTTTGCACTGCCCACTGAGCAGGGGGTTAGAGTAGGTCGTAAGAAAGCATTAGTTTCAAAAACAATGGAAAACGCTGGAAATTCCCACCGATTGAGGAGTCTCTTTCTCCTCAAGGCTGCCACCCAGGTGGCACCTAGATGGCACTGAGGTGCCACCCCGAGTAGCCAACTTTCAGGGTGGATTACTACCGGCCCTCGTACCAAGTTAAACATGTCCGTCCGCACTGAGACTAGAAGCTCTTTCGAACTCTCCAAATAATACAATTGTTCGCGATGCACTCCATGGCTGGCTGGGTTTCAACATTATTTCATCACACTTGAACGTCTACAGCTTTCAGAAAATTAGGACTTATAAGCTTCACGTTAGCAAAAGTTATGGAGGAAAGTTAAAAAGGCTATATAATTTTGGCCGGCACTGTACAGGGTGGTCCACATGAAGTGTGGCGGGAAAAACTACCAATAACTTTACACAAACCAAACCAAATGAGAACTATTCCCATTCATTTGGATGACAAAAAATTCTCTATGACATTTCTTAGATCACACTCGAAATGACCTCCTTTGGCTTTGATACAAGCATCCAATCTCTTCCGGAAATCCTTGAGAATGGGCGCTATCATTTCCGGCGAGATTCGGTCACAAGCAACCACCAGGGCCGTCCTCAGCGAATCTAATGACTTGTGTTTGGAGGAGCAGACAGCAGACTTTTTGCTCCAGGATAGATTAGACAGCGAAATTCAGAGGGTTGAGATCGGGTGAGTTTGATTGCCAAACATCCTTCGTCCAGAAACACAAAAGATTGGTCCTACAGCACTCCATTGCCTTCTTTTCGCCGTGAGCGGGTGCCCACTTTTTGCTGAAGGCCCACTCGATATTCCTAGTATCTTATTCGGCCCAAGGAATCACCACATCCTCCAGGATCTGTTTCAAATGAAGTTCGGCATCAATTTCAACTCCTTGTTGAACAAAAACCAGCTTAGCCTTGCCCAAACCCAATATTCCACCCCACACCATCACGGATTGTGGGAAAAGAATGTTTTCAACCTTGACGGCTCCTGGAGATACCTTTGACAGAAGTTGCCGCTGATTCTGCTCATTCAGGAGTGAATATCCTCTCGTCCGTAAAAGGAATTCGGCCGATCTTGTCACCGCGCGCGAGGGTCATCACCTTTCTGCATTTTTCCAATCTGGAGGCCTTCATTTCATCTCTGAGGCGTTGTCCTTTGGCGAATTTGTTAGGATACAACTCGTGATCATCTCTAATCAGTTTTTGCATGGTTGAGCGGCTTATTTTGTGATCCTTGGCCAACTGCCTAGTGCTTCTTTCAGGATTTCGGCGCAGTTTGCTTTTGTTGACGTTTCGAAGGGCAGGGGTCCTCGCAGTTCGATCGGGTCTTCCTCTCGGACGATTTTCAATCGGACGTTTCTTCGAAACGGCTTATGACACACACACACAAAAAAGCAATGAAAACGTCCGAAAATTGATTTTCTTTAGCCCGTCACACTTCATGTGGACCACCCTGTATATACTCAGCTTGATACGGTACAACACCCACACAACACGTGTAGGAGATGACATGCTGAAAAGTAAACTGACAAAAATTACGCTTGTGTAATAAACCTCGCGAGATCAGATTGCTATTTTTTCCGATCAATTACGCTCGATCTTCTTATTTATTTAAACTTAGTTTGAGTTTCCAAAATTTGTTTTAAATACCATTTGCTTGCATACTCGCTACGTATGTCATTATTCGTATTTTCATCATACAACTTCTCCGATAAAGTAATAAAGCTATCAAGAACAATTGTTTATGCAAGACAACCAAAAAGAAACTGAGTCCGTACATACAGGTAGCGGCTATTCTCTGCTCCCAAGCCGAAGAAAGGTCCGAGAGTGATTTTCAATTTGTATTTTCAGCAGTTCAGTTTCACGTTGGGTCTTTTCTATACTAGCACGAGCCAGTCGTATTTCTTCTTCATGGAGCACTGATCGGAGATCGATGAGCAGCGATAAAGCCCTCTCCTCCCACCCCTTCTGACGGCTGAGAAAAGCCAAAACACTGACTTCGAAACTGCAATAGTAACTCACATGATCTATTGCATGTTGGTGTAGGAGTTGCAGTTGCACGAGAACCTTTGGTGGTGAATGGTCGCAACGACAGCGTCGCTGTGAAGCATGTCATACCCCTCATCGAGCACCACCGCTACGCTCACGCTTTTGCACCAGCTCGCACTGGTGATAGGTGAAGATCATGACTAATAATAACGNGGCGGTGCTGTGCGGCCCACGGATGCCCGATCGCGGCGGTGGTGTGCGGCCCACGGATGCGCGATCGCGGTGGTGCTGTGTGGCCCACAGATGCGCGATCGCGGTGGCCCACAGATGCCCGATCGCGGTTGTAGGAAGGACGTGGGTCCAATGGGAAAAGGTGAGTCAGCCCTCAGCATTGTGGGAAACCCTTGGGACCCGATCGCGACGGTGCTGTGTGGCCCACAGATGTACGATCGCGGCGGTGCTGTGCGGCCCACAGATACCCGATCGCGGTTGTAGGAAGGATGTGGGTCCAGTGGTTGTAGGAAGAATGTGGGTCCTATGGGGAATAGTGAGTCAGCCCTCAGCATTGTGGGAAACCCTTGGGTGAAGATGGTGCGCCGGAGATCAATGGCGTAGAAAAGACCAGGCTACGGGTTCGTCGAAGGAGTAAGGGTGCACTTCAGCTCAACAATGTGGGAAACGTCCAAATTCGATAAAGAAATCCTGTGATAAAGAACGGAAGGAAATAAGATTACACCGGGGAGTAAATTTACATGACGT
Organism: Ancylostoma ceylanicum; assembly: GCA_000688135.1. Lineage (NCBI taxonomy): Eukaryota > Metazoa > Nematoda > Chromadorea > Rhabditida > Ancylostomatidae > Ancylostoma > Ancylostoma ceylanicum. The sequence continues at coordinate 54,389 of JARK01001374.1, forward strand.
TATGTGATGGAGGATTTTCGATGAAGACTACCACCAAGGTTGGTAGCCCGATGTTAGCTGGGGCTGCCAGAACGGCAGAATATACGGATTTCATAGGTGGGGTTTCGTATTTGGGCACAGTTAATGATCTTCGCTTTTTTCCTAATTTTCTGAGGACTCTGAAAATGTGAATACTTTGCACATACTTCAAGTGGCTGCCCCACCCCACTTTCTAGCGACCCGTAGGGGCGCTAGTATCTAGTATCTGATAGAAACGTATTCGCCAATACCACTCGTTTAGCTGCAGGCTATCTTCTTCCGGTTGATTACCACTTGAAAACGATTCATAAACAATTTTGTCTCTGCCACACTTTGTCTTGCGGCAAGACATGAACGCATGAATAGATGAGAGAGTGTTTGAAAACCAGTGAAAACGGATATATACTCGTTTTGTTCTCCGTCCATCTGTTAGGCATCATGACTTATAATAACGGGCTTAGTCTGTCTGTAAGTGTGTGTGTGTATGAATGTGTGACTCACTATCTGTGTGTCACGAAATTCTGCGATTGGTCAGTGATGGTGATTGTGAGATCATATAAAAGGCTAGGAACCGGTGTGGTGTGGTAGTCGTCGTCCAAAGTGGGGGAGACCGGTCCACCGTTGTGATAAAGGTACGCGGGCGTCCAAAGTCGGGGGGGAGAGGGAGACGGGTCCACCGTTGTGATAAGGGTACGCGGGCGTCCAAAGTGGGGGGAGACGGGTCCACCGTTGTGATAAGGGTACGCGGGTGTTCAAAGTAGGGGAGACGGGTCCACCGTTGTAATAAGGGTACGCTGGCGTTCAAAGTGGTGGCGGGGGGGGAGAGACGGGTCCAGCGATATGATAAGGGTGCGCCGGCGTCCAAAAGTGGGTAAACGCCTACGAAAGGGTAGACAGATGGAGAGGAGCTGCCCCGGTGCAAAGTAGCGAGAGAATGCTTTTAATCAGGTCTATGTTTGTTCTAATTGTCCTCCTGCGCCTAAATACAGTGAGAAAGTATCAAGTGCTCGGCCTCAGCAGTGACTATTATACTACTCAAGTAATTCTACCCACATCACGTTCGTTTCTGCGTGTTCTACCTTCATTTGTGTCTGAGCACACCGCACCGTCCCTGTTCAAGCTGATTGTTATCAATGGATTACTCACAATAAACAAAGAACGATAAACCATTTCCCATGCTCATATGAGGTTGAATCGGTTACATATAGCTACAATTTGCTATTTCAGTCGAGAGAATGTTAAAATTGCTCTGGGTGACGCAAGTAGTTTTCTTTGATCAGCCCATTTTTTTATGGGAGAGGCATTTAGGGGAAACGGAGTAAAAATTTGCGTGGCCATAATTAGGATGGATGCGAGATGGTCATGCGAGCTAAGCGAGCATAAGGAAAAGTCTGGACGTCCGGCGTTAGCCGGACGGCCAGACTGGTATAGTAATACGGTCGAAAAGAACAGCACTGAATTAGAATGACCATGACAATAATCGTTCCATTATCACTTTCCAATTTCCAAAGCTTTTTTGTTTGCTAGTAGTATTCATTTGCTAGCTATTCTCTACGAACGGTTGGTCGGTGTCTGAATGGTGAAAATCAAGGAAAAGAGGAGGCCCAGGTCTTCGTCAAGTGCTCTCGTACGCCGCAGAAACAGAAGCTCCGGAGTAGAGGTTAGCGAATTAAATAAAGAAAAACTTTCCACGACAAATTCGATGTACAATACTCGGAGCACTACTCCGATGTCTAGTGTAGCGATACAGCGTCTTGGTAATTCAAGTGCCAAGCGTCTACTGGTGTATATATGATAAACGAAAAGGAGGAGTGGTCGATCTAGGCAAAAAGTGGAAAGAGAGTGTGAAAAAAATTGCATGTCGGTTTACTCTGATGTTGAATGGCAATACATTTGGCGAGGTTTGTTCGGCAACCTCGCAGACGAGCTTGCAAACTAGCCAGGCAAACGAACCCCGTCAAATGTATTGCCAAACACGAAGTCCCGTAAAATGTATCGCCAAACAAACCCCGTCAAATGTATCGCCAAGCAAACCTCGTAAAATGTATCGCCAAACAAACCCCGTAAAATGTATCGCCAATCAAGGAGTCCCGTAAAATGTATCGCCAAACAAACCTCGCCTTTTGTATCGCCAAACAAGCTTGAATGCGCAAAAATTCAGATAACACCGGGAACCGTACCGTGGTTCTGAGAATGGGAGTCCGCTGCCTTACCAACTGCGCCATCCGAGCCGACACCGATGATGATTGAAGCACCCGCTAAGAATGAAATGAACATATTAACCCGTAAAATGTACCGCCAAACAAGAATTCCCGTAAAATGTATTGCCAAACAAGAAGTCCCGTAAACTGTCTTGCCAAACACACTGTCTTGCCATTTGTATCGCCAAACACCCGTAAACTGTCTTGCCAAACACATTGTCTTGCCATTTGTATCGCCAAACACCCGTAAAATGTATCGCCACACAAACCTTGCCTTTTGTATCGCCAAACACCCGTAAACTGTCTTGCCAAACACACTGTCTTGCCATTTGTATCGCCAAACAAGCTCTTCACTCATTCTCCCGTAAAATGTATTGCCAAACAAAATTTTATCCCGTAAACTGTATTGCCAAACACATTGTCTTGCCAAATGTATTGCCATTTAACATCAGAGTCGGGTGTTTGTTGTTTACAGAAACCAGATAGTGAAAGCCTCCGAAATTTCAAAACTCAAACATTCTACATCAAAAAACTTTTAACTCAGCCAGGCCCATTGACTTTACCATGTTTGCTTTTGAATAGCCGAAGTATTGTTAATNTTGCCAAGCGAAATTTTCTCCCGTAAACTGTCTTGCCAAACACGAAGTCCCGTAAAATGTATTGCCATTTAACATCAGAGTAGTAGAGAAAGGAAACCATTTACATAGTAGAGGAGGCCGCTATGGGTACTGGCGCACCACTCTTGAAATTGGACCCATCTCTAAGCGTTTCCCCGCTTTCGGTCGCCACCGCATTCTCCACACAGCAGTGGATCTCTGGACTAGCCGCTCTGCCCTTCTCTATCTTCAGAGCTTCACTTGACTCTTCAAACATCACCAAACCCGTCTCCTCCTGGATCGCATAATGGATCTCATAATCACCACCACCGACCAATGAGGAAATTCGTTTTAAACACGTGACAGGTAGACTAAGCGCTTTATTCTCAGGCATTCGTGGGGGTCGACTGCAGGTAGAAAAGGGGTTCACCCCCAGATGTACCTGGGCACCCACCCCCCACAATGGCTGACGTCCCCCCACGTGCCCCAGCCGCGCTTACCCCTCCACGTCCAGCTCAACAGCCCGACGTCCCCCACCGCACAGTGGGTAATTTCGAGCATCTAGCCGATCAAAATTTTTTTCTAGGGAGCCGCTGGATGAAATACCTTACTCTTTGGTACATATACTCTGTTTACTCTGCTGCTTCTAAACACAGCACATGACCCGTGAAAGCCAAGGTTTAAGGGCAGTTTCCATCATTTCTGAAATAGAGCCCGAGAGTGCAAGATCATGTCTTGAGGACTAATTTTCGCGCAGCAGCCGGGCCACACGAATTGAAACCTCTGAGCGTGTTTGCAAACAAATAAGCTCCTGAAACATGCATATGCGTTCCAATTGCAAGTTTGTATAAATTTCCAATTAATGGCCGTGACGAGAATTCACGCAGTAAACTGCTAGACATGTTATGAGGTTTGGCAATCAAGAAAACCGTAATTCAAAGACTGTTGCTCATATAAATGGCCTATTCAGTCATAGAATCTTAATTTACGTAAAAATCCTACAAGCCTCAAGAAATTCGGTAGGATTTTTTAAGATTGGGCTCGATAAAGGTGGCAGCCTGCAGAGTAGGTCAACACAGGGTGTCTTTGAAGAGGGTGTTATTCCATTTTTAACTGGGATTTTCCTCACCTAATTTTCCATTTATGTTAGTTTTTCTCTGAGTCGTCCCTGCCTTCGCGATTTCTATACCTTTCTGTCCAAATTGTGACCTTAAAGGTGGCGCTTCGCCATTTCTCACTTGCTCTCATCATGTGCGCTATTGATGCGAGTCTAAAGAACCCTAGGTGTTGCTCAGATGAACTAGGCGACTCATACTAGCCTTACTTACAATTACTCGCAATGAAATTTTGGAAACAGAACTCCTCGCGGAGATGCAACCTCATTTCCTAGAAACATATCGAAAAGATCTGTGCTAGAGGTAGGGGTTTCGGCCTACGTATAAATGTTTTTTGCAGAGGGTCGCAGGTGGTCGCAAAAATAACACACATGCTCGTATACAGGAAGATTATTGCTACGCTCTAAACACATTTCCTTAGCGGAATCTCGTGGAACTTTTTTTAGATCTAGCCGAAAACGCGAATCGGTCAAGTGCTTAATCGCTCATTTATCGGCCAAGTTTGGATTTCTTCCATATGACTGAGAAATATGGTTATCAGGAAATATGAAAGCCTGTTTCAAGATCTATCAAAAGATTCCCAAATAGTAAGTTCAGGCGAGAGCGCAGACGACAGAGACAACTTATGAAGTACTCATCTGTTTTACGTGGGCCGTGTTGGATGTATATGTTATCTTTTCGTTATCTAATCATGCCCCGCCAGGTGATCGGTTGCCAAAAACCACTTATATCGTGTGCGCGTACTATCAGCGAATGCTTTGGTGCAGTAGTCACGAATTGCTACGGTAGCTCGAAAAATACATTTTGAGCGGCTAGATGTGCGAAATTGCCCACTGTGCACCGTGTCCCCGCGCTTACCCCCCACGTCCAGCTCAACAGCCCGACGTCCCCCTATCATGCCTCCGCACTTACCCCCC
>JARK01001374.1:66286-81685 GCA_000688135.1 Ancylostoma ceylanicum
CGGCGTCGAAAAGTGGGGAAACGCCTGTGGACGGGTCCAACGGTGTGATAAGGATGCGCCGGCGTCCAAAAGGTGGAAAACGCCTGGAGACGGGTCCATCGGCGTGATAAGGCTGCGCCGGCGTCGAAAAGTGGGGAAACGCCTGTGGACGGGTCCAACGGTGTGATAAGGATGCGCCGGCGTCCAAAAGGTGGAAAACGCCTGGAGACGGGTCCATCGGCGTGATAAGGCTGCGCCGGCGTCGAAAAGTGGGGAAACGCCTGTGGACGGGTGCAACGGTGTGATAAGGATGCGCCGGCGTCCAAAAGGTGGAAAACGTCTGCAGGGGGCCCAACGATGTGATAAGGATGCGCCGGCGTCCAAAAGGTGGAAAACGTCTGCAGGGGGCCCAACGATGTGATAAGGGTGTGCCGGGGTTCAAAAGTGGGAAAACGCCTAAAGACGGGTTCAGCAGAGTGATAGTAGTGCGCCGGCATTCAAAAGCGGTGTAACGCCCGGAGACGGGTCGAACAGTATCATATAAGGTGGAAGGACGTCTGCCGACTGTTTCGCAGCTGTGGAAAGGTGCTTCGAAGCCAGAAAGCTCCAAGGTGCGAAAAAAGGGAGTTTTATTAAATGTGGGATGGCCGGCATGGTGTGAGGGAGATGTCATAGGAAGAACGCGAGCGAAGCGAGCACAAAAGGAACGATCAGGCTGGTGATGCCATTATGACAAAGAGGAGGAACCAGAAACATTGGGGGGAGGGGAGTGCGCCGCACAGATTTGAAGGAAGATGACAAGAAACGGGTCCATTGCTATGCAAGAGGTGCGCCCGCGCGGAGTTGTGGGGAAGACGTGTATCACTCAAATGAAAGAGGAGCGAAGCGAGCTTAAAAGAAGCATGAGCGTACGGCGTTTGGCGGACTAACATGCAGGTACTCAGTTATTGCAACGCTCCTTTATCAGAAGTGCCAATGAGATCAGAACTTTTGAACTAACCTGATGTGTTGCCACTGTACTGCTACATAAGTAGTTTTTTTCTGCTTTTGGGAGAGGATTCAGTGATGCAGCATGTTGAAATGTAATAATGAGTAGACATGCCACGGTCTGTAGTACAGCGGAGTATTAAAAACACAACCTCTCTTTACTCCAGAATGGGCATGCCTTCATTTGCCGCATGCTAGTCGTATTGGCGTCACCAGTCCGAATGTGGGAAATGAAGAACAACGCGGGTCTAACCGCTGAAGATCTAACAACAGATCAAAGGTATTTTATGAGCAATACAATCACAGTTGATGTTCCTACTACGTGTGTGAGGGAAAATACGCTTTGGAGCAGATCGAAGCATAGGCTCGGTTCAAAGATTCTTTGATTGCAGGGTAAAACAGGATCTGCAGTTGCTCAGGAAAGGAGATTCAAGAGTTGAAGGTTACTGGCCTCTCTTTGCTAATGAAGTCTGAATGGTTAAGACATATTATAGATGAATTCACTCGCTTGAATGATGAGCTCATTCAACAAACAACGCAGTGGAAGGAAAATGGCAAAGTCCTATTAGCTCTGGATGGCGGGGGAGTAAAAGCATTGGTAGTAACGCAGGTAGGTGACTACCAGACAAAAAAAAAAACAAAAAAACAAAAAAGTCAAAAACTGAGCTTGAGGCAAGCGGCCTTTAGATAAGGAAGCTAACGAGGGAAGGATACCAGATGTCCGTGGAATCTTAAAATGGGGTACTCTCTGTAGTGTGAAGCTGATCATGCTGATCCCCGTTATGTTCTTTGTGGGCGCTCAGTGCCGCTGCAGAAACAGTTACGACATTGTATGTGCAGTATATATGTGTAGTTTCTACTTTCATCCACCGAAACCGTAAGGAAATGAAGTTGCCATGCGAAATGGATGCAGAATTCGTTATCAGCAGTCTAAATAATCCTTTATGCAAAATTTCATGATAGATTATGTTCATCTACACCCGATTTGCCTGAGTCGGATCATTCATGGAGGTCTCATTAATCGCGTAGATAAGGTGAATGGTGGTACAGTGCTAAGTGTCTCGCTCTTCAAGGAAGCAGTCCCAAGTTCAATCCCTAGAGCAGTTCAGCTTTTTGCATTTCTCTTTCACATGCTATTTTTCTTTGAGGATCTATTCTATGCTATTTTATAACGTTTTTCACTTGTGCTGCTAATGGTAGTAATGGTAGTATAGGTATGATGCTTACGTGGCCCAAATTTTCAAGAATTTTTTTCAAAAACTCATTATAGTAGGGTTATCTGAGGTGCTGAACACGGATATTGTACCCACTTTGAACCGCAACCCCATTTTCTATGGTTACGGTAGAAGCACTGTGGCGAACCGAAATAAGATGTCCATTTCGGCATCCAAATGGTAGTGCCACTCAAAGTTATGTTGACATTTGTGATCAGCGCCTAAAATAACCCTTCTCTGCTAAATTTGGAAGGATTCTGCGAGGTGCCCAAACTTCATTATGCCCACATATGTATATCTCCCTTGATACGACAGGTACGAGTACTTCCATCTTTGGCGAACCGGCATAAACGGGTATTTCTTTGGTGAAATATTGCATATGGGGTTATTTGGACTGCTGTTCACAGATTCTGTATCCATTTTGCATGGCAACGCTGTTTCCGTGCGGTTACGGTAGATGGTTGTAGAAAGTCCATGTACGTATACACTGCACATACAAGGCTATAACTTTTCCTGCAATGGCACTGAGCACAAATGGAGAACATATTACAGTTCAGCATTCCCAACTTCACATTACTAGGCATATCTCATTTTGAAATGCCACGGACATCTGATACCCTTCCCTTGTAAGCAAAAGCAGCGCTGTACTACAGGGCCGACAGTTCAGTTTCGGATAAGCACGATGGTTTGTAGATCCAGTATATGAGAAGGAAAAGACCTACAGCAGTAAAACGAATTACCGTTAATTATCCCTAACCTAGAGCTCCTGAAAGTGGTGCAAAAACAGTGTTACCAGCGGAGCGTGAACCCTAATTTGGTCCAGAATTTTAAAGATTTCGTTCAATTGTTGCCTTTTAACACCATTATAAAAAATTGAAACCAATTGTTGCTGAGCCGAGACGTAGGTGATCTATAACCATCCAAGATCGACTTTTACGTTCAATCAGTTCAAGGAAATTTATAGTAGTGATCATCCTGTTTCAGTGCTGTTCCTTTGCGGCCATATCACTAATATCACCACGCATGACCAACGCGAGCTCATGCAATGGCGGGAGCGTAGCGGTGTGAGCTTCATTTATCAGTGAGGGTAACTGTTTTCGGCCGGGATTAGCCCCACTCACTAGTGGAATGAAACTCTTATCGAGCACCACCGCTACGCTCACGCTCTTGCACCAGCTCGCGCTGGTGATATGTGAAGGTATAGTGATACGGCCGATAAGGAACAGCACTGAATCAGAATGACCACCACTATACATACATAAGTGAGGACATGTTTGCTGGGGCTTTCAAACACGCTTAACACAAAGTCAGCTAGCGTTTTGCACATAAATACTTATCTAATGAATTATATATTTTGTTGGTTAATTTTTCGCCGATTTACGGAGGCCGGCAAAAACTTCTTGGATGGGCAGAAATGCACATATTGAGCAAATTTCGTCGAACTCATATCGAATCACGTTTCAGATATTGCTGTGTTTGGAAAAGGAAATGGGTGAAAATCTAGCTCCACGTGTCGACTGGATTGCCGGTACCAGTTCTGGAGGGATAACATCGCTTATGCTCTGTCAGGGTAAGGCTAACTAGGCATACAAGACATACTAAATACATGCGTCAGCAAGCAGACTTTGTCAGCTGCGTCGAACTCTTCTTAATAAGCGCTCCAAGTATCAACGTCGTTCATCACCATTCAACATCTCTATTCTCATTCTCGTTCGAGCCTTATGCCTGCGCTATTCTGTACAATGGGTGGTCTCATACGAGAACTTCAGAGAGAAACTCTCTACACTCTTCTGATTCTCTGCCACGCATTGGGTATTCGTGTCGAAAAATTTTGAACCTTCCATTTTTGGCTCTTCGATGAGCAATGCGTTCTCAACAATTTTTTACCATGTTGCCAGCAGTAAATTGCTGTTTCCACGACAGCGTCTTAGCGATATTTTTTTCGTCCTCATTTTACTTAAAAGGGATTTCAAGCTTTCAAATTCCAGGAAAACCACTGAAAGAGGCTAAGCGCTTTTTTCTGGACTACAGATTCCGGGTTTTCTGTGGGAATAAGGTGAATTCAAAAAAATTGCTTCTACTCTTGTGTACACACAATAATGTAACCTGTTGAAGGTAAAGGTTCCTAAACATGACTCTAAAGGAGTAGAAGAAGCAGCAAAAGTTCTGTTCGGGCTAAATCATATGGGAAGCTTTCCGGAGAAAAGTCCTAGGCAGGCAGCAATTATCTGTTAGGGAAAGGTCGCACATCAAGGAGCCAATAGAAATGGTTTTTCATTCAGGGTCTTAGTGACAGTTGCTGACACCAGGAGGTCTCCTGCAAATCTCGTCTTGTTTCGATCTTTTGCGCCAAAAATCCCGGAATCCTTGAGAGAACAGCTGGACTATCTCGATCCCGAAAAAATACTAATCTGGAAAGCAGCTCGCTGCACGTGGTCCGTAGAGTGGATTTTTACATTGCGGGTTTCTTTGAATCAGAATTGTGCAAATTTTGTAGTGCCGCACCTTTTTATTTCGATTCATACAACGGACTTTCTGATGGTGGACTCGTCGCTAATAACCCAACACAGGCTCTCATTGCGGATTTCTTGCAGACGACACGACTCGAGAAGCAACACTCACCAGTGAAGGTAAGGCGTCGTGGTGAAATCGCTTGCTTACAATTTAATGAATCATTTCGCATGGCAATCTTCTTCTCTTGTTGAATATTCAGAGCGAAGAACCAGATCCCAGTATGGCATGTGTTATCTCTGTAGGAACAGGTTCAAGTCCGGCTGAGAACACCAACGGGATTGACCTCAACTTCAACGTGATTTCGGTTCGTTGTTAGGCCTGACAAAAGAAATTTTTTACTGAATGTGTGCACTAAACGGGCGTGTGATGCAGGGTAGGCCCACACGAACGCACGCGTCAGCGGCTTCGCTGCGGCCGTGCGGTTCTTCCACTGACAATATACAATCCTCGTCGAAAAAACAGACGGATTGCGCGTGCGGTTTTACGGTGTTGCGGCAGCAGAATCGCTGCAAGACCCCCTGGAACCTCTCATTTTGTGCATGCTCGCTCTGCATCCCTTGTTCAGGTCCCACCACGAGTTTGCAGTCACTTAATCCGTCTAACTTTTCGAGAAAAACTGTACATGCTGCGTCGACAGGTTCCACATAAAATGAATCCGTGCGTCTGACGCACCACTGGCACACATCTAGTATAGATTTCCCCCAACGCTCAAGGCCATGACTCTGTTTCCAAATATTTGTTCAGAATAAGAAAAATCCATTGCAAATAGCACGCGGTTTTATGACCGTCGTGAATAATGCGAAAAATATGCTTCAAATATTAGTGAGAGAGGTGAGTTTCATCGCAATGTACAGGGTGACAACAAAGTCTTTGGCCATACTTTGCAACCCATAAAAATTCCTGTAGGTTAGATAAGAGAGTCAAAACTTAGTATGAGTTTACACAATGCATGAAATTCAAGAACCACTATTAAGATTTTGAGCACACCTCCAGCCTTTCCGATATAGGCCTCAAAACTCTCGCGAGCCGCATAACCTAGAGCCCGCACCTACTCAGGATCAATTCAATCCTACAACTCTCATAGGGTTTCAGCGATAGGTCCCATAATTTCATAGAAGCAAGGTGAAGGAGTGTGCTATAAAGCAAATATACAGGCATATCCAGATATGTTGGTATCAAGGAGTATGAGGAATATTTCGTGAATGTGTCATAGTCACCAAAGTGACCTCACAACCAATGTCTTATGAATTTTTCTTCAGAAGCAGTTACAAAGTTGNNAACTCTACTAGGATGGATGCAAGGTGAAGTCATGCGAGCGAAGCGAGCATAAGGAAAGTCTGGAAGTCCGGCGTGAGCCGGACGGCCAGACTGGTATTTTATGGGGCTGATTTCCCTAGCATTCTTTCTATCGCAGTTTCTTACCTAATTTCTTCTAGGAAAACAATTTTTTGTTCACAGTTCCAGCTAGGATATAAGGCTAAAGAACGTTTTCTTCACCATTCCGGTTCACCGAATCTTAAGCTTTATTTTTGGGTAATTCTTCGTTCGGGCGTGAACCTGCTACGTTCCATAATACATACTATCACATCTCTGAGGCAGTTTATGCTAGGTGCGTGCGTTTGACGCGCGTGAGTCCACATGATCAAGGATAGGCCCAAACGCACGCGTCGCTGCCTCACGGCGTTTGCGCATTCTTTTCATTGAGGATGTGCATGCCGCGTCGATCGGTCTTCATAGGAAATCCTCCGCAAAGAGATGAGTGCGTCTGACGCGCGACTGTCGCCCTCACGTAATATAAATTGCCCTTTCATCAACTTCGTCCTCGTCATATAACTGGTAATCCATCGATCGCTCCGGAAGGATTTTTCTACGACTTAGCTCAAATCCTCGATCCCATCTACTTCTAGTGTTCCAACCATGTAAATATCCATTCCACAACCCCATTGAAAATAAAAGTTCACCAAATCTGAAAATTGTTCACAAACATTAACCTATACCTGGATTGAAGTAGGCGACATAGATTCCCCACCTACTCACTAAAAATCCTGTCACTTCAAATCAAAAGACGTTTCCTATACATCCAAAATTCCCGCGCTTTCAAAATGTAAAACCTGTGTGCTGAGTATGGACAGTGGGTTTGGAGTCGACGCGCCGAATGACCCCTATTTTCAACACATAGTGAGTTAACCTTACATAGCTCTAATAGTAAGATTTCTCTCGCGAATCCAAAGAAAAATAGATGAGTGATAGGTAGTGATTTTATATAATGCCTTTATAATTATCTTCCTCAATGACTCCCTCGTTGATATTCACGAGATGTCCATCCATGACAATTCTTGCGCTGCACTGAATATTTAGCCAGCTGCATCAGCTCCTCCACTATAGATACTATTTTTGGTGAGCAGACGAGATTCTGGATTGAATTTCTACAGTAATCATGTGGGTGACCTTATTATTTAGGCTCATATGAACTTGGTCCAGAAGTCTTGCGTAACATCTATTTTTCGAACCAGAATTTCTTGGTCTTGAATTGGGACTCTGTGGCAGTCAACTGAAAAATTGGCAGACTAAATTACATCTATGAACAATAAACAATAAAGAACAATAAACAACAACAATAACAGTTTGAAAGGAGAGTGTGAAATTCGGTGCAACACTTTCTTTCGGACCAATCTATTAGGGTGTTAAGTTGGAAATGCGCGTTTTTGCATCGGGCAAATTATTTTTTAAAAACAAAGCTACAACACCCCAGTCCAAGTTCAATACAGAATTAGTATTGCTGAATCTTCGACATCTTCCACAAAAAGAGTGAGGGCTCTCCTCTGGGTTATCGCAGCGCAGTGACCTAAAATAGCGGCTTACCCAAAATTTGGTTTCGTCGCAGTTTTGGAAATTTTCTCATTTATTTAAGGCTTAAACGAAGCAACCAGGTGATCACCTGATAGCGCAAAGTCTGGGCTCTTAGGCTATCCCAAGTGCGACTCCTAATTCTAGATGTGAAGAACAGGGCAATCGAGGAAACGATTTTCAGTCAGAATTTCGGTTCAGTTACCCAAGTTCGAGGCCAGTTTCGAAAAAATTTTTCGGTCTTCTTATAAATTTCTTTAAAAACCAAGAATGAAGGATTACTCGACAACCCGCATATAAAAAAATACTGCATGAATTGCTCTTTCAGCAGGTATTAAAATTTTGGTGAAAAACGTTTGGCAACACATTCATAAAAACGTCGAAACTTCAGCGCACATTTCCAACTTAACACCCTAATCTGTGTATAATAATAGGGCAGCAAACAGTGGTTACTCAAGGTGGTTGCAATTTCTGTGTAAAAATGAAAAAAATCACCTAAGAAGGTCATCTAGGTGATTACAGTAGAAATCCAAGTCTTAGACCTAGATTTTCCACTTTTGCAATATCCCTGTCAATGACCTAGCCCTAAATCTTACCTTCATTTCGGGTTGAACCCATTCTATATGTATCCAGCATGATTTTTCACTCAGATACTTTCTATGAAGCTCCTCTGTTCACAGGAATAAGAAAAGAATGTTACTAACTATCCAGTCAGTAACACATTTCCTACCAATGAACCTTACCGTGAACCAAGAGAGCTTATCGGGGTCGGTATGCACCATTGAGATCACCCACTGTTTAAAATATTAGCAGCTCAAAATTAACCCATTGTTAGCATGAGCTCCAACACGTCTACCGTGGGTATTGGCAGTGATGCATGTCGGCCAATAGGAAACTTACTGATCGGAGCGAGAAAGTTTTCCCGATGGACATAGTCAATTAATCTGCATTCACTCTCACAGAGTCATCATAACTGGGAGTGTATTCTCCCCATTTATAAGAAGAAAACTTTTCTGAATGTACATCCAATTTTTCCTTATTTGTTTATTTGTTTATTCTATTGCACTCTATGATCGCTTAATCGAAGAAGAACAAATAAAACAACAGAGAGACTAAATAGAAGTCAAAATCTACAGTATCTAAAGGGCAGTGAATCACATTTTTAAAATGTGTTCAAAAAGAGCTGGACATCTAAAAAATTTTTCGATTGAAATCCTCAGAATTTCAGAGGTCACATAAAAAACGTCTGGCTTGAAATCTCTCCTTGTTTTTGATGTCGTTGATCCTCAAAAATGGTAAAATTTCTCTGATCATAGAATATTCCAGTATATTTTCGACAACAATTGTTGCCACTATCGAAAGTTCAGATCAAGGTCAACTGACGATTGACGAGACCATCGTGGTACTTTGGGAATTTGTGGACAGGTGACATAAACACAGCCGTCAGAATATTGAAATCGATTTTTAACCTACTGTATAAGCAGATCCATACTCACTTAGCACTTCCGGCGTTTCTGCCGTTCCACAACCTATAGGCCCCCTTTTCTCGCTATCCACTGAGCTATGTACTTACAAGATTTTCTAGCCATCTTCTTTCTTTCCTCCCTATTCTCACCCCTTTTCAAAATTTTCACGTATCTTTATTGTGGCTCAGGCAATATGAATGCTGTGAGCTTAAATTTTCGTAAAAAGATGAGCCATAATACGTCATCCTTGAAAAAGACAGCCGGATCAGTTGGCAAGAACCAGCTGTTGGCTGCCGGCCATCTGAAGGGCACTAAGTCTTTTTCACACACACAGTGCCTTTTCGCAACCACACTTTTTCCGCAGGATGAAATTCGTGGATTGTTGGCTATCTATGGTCGACGTAAGTCGTTTTCATACCTAATTGTGAGAAAAGCGCTAGTTGCTCTAAAATGTTCTTTTTTTTATTATACTTCTTAAATATGTACCTTAACCCCTTGAATCAGGTTTCCTAACAACAGCGTTAATCTTACTAACAGGTTGGTCCAAACAAAGTCTTGCACCTAAATTCGTTTTTCGATCCAGAATTTCATGGTCTTGAATTGAAATTCTTCGGCGCTAGGATGTAGAAGAATGTCCTACTACCTCTCCACTATGAAATTGGGCAGACTATGTTCCATCCATGAAAAATAATTTTATGATTTTTCAAAAAAAAATGTAGGATTTGGCATAAGACTTCTGGACCAACCAATGCAATACACCACTGAGGCATGCCACAGCGCCAACATGTTACTGTTTATGTTACTTTTGAGCCAAGTTTGGAAAAATTTTTTTGCTAACCGGCAAATCCGTCTAGATCCAGTGTCAACGATGTATGAAAAGCCAGCATTTGCGTTTTGGGATCAACAACTCGCCGTCATGATTCTTTGTCGCTCTGGAAACTCGTTGTTTTTCCATTTCGTTGCTAAGCGAGCAGATTCAATGAGCTTTTCCCAGTGTTTTCTCTGTGGCAGTTGCATAATCTTTGGGAGCATTGGTTGAATATATTGTGGCCGATTTTCTACTCCTCGAGCAGTTTTTCAAAGTGTGATCACAGATCGAACAAGTTTTTATGTTAAAAAAAGAAAAATTCATCTGAGCAGAAACGTTATCTACTTTTTCCCTAAGTTGTATCGGTTGTCGGGAGCCACGTGCTATCAAAGCAGAATACGTCGTGAACAGATTCAAAGCAGTACTTCCTCATTAATCAAAAAAGGCCGTGATTATTTTTCCAACAGGGTTTTCTAAACACTAGAATAAATTGAAATTCAAATTCAAATTGATATTTTGTTTTATTTATTCGTTCGAATGTTCTCTAAATGGACGCAATGGAACACTAAGAAGGAGACCTCTCCGTGGAAGAAATACTTTCATGACGTATTATTGAAAAATTTTTGATGGGCATAGTTCTTATACGCTTGTTTTTCATACTTCTTGCTCTTACTTCATTCAAAAATGAAGCTATCAGGGAAGCACATATATCCAAAGATTGTTTATATTTGGGTTTAAAATGAATTTTTGAAGGAAAATGGCAAACTTCTCGTTTTAATCCACTGGTCAGGTCAACTACTTTGCACTTGCATGACAACAAAGAGACATCGCCAACGTCCTGATCCCCTGAACTAAGCGATGAGAGACAGCTGTCACGTACTCTTTCCTACTCTTGAAAAAGCAACGTCTCTAGTGAAAAAGGAGCCAGAAAGACTTGAAATGGGCTTGGGCCTTTCAAATTGGGCTTTGAAGCTCTACTAAGAAATCTGGACGCTTGAAACCTCCTCTCGATTCACTCTCCTTGCTCTCACAAGCAAGAAGAATGCAAATAAGCGATATTTTCTAAGAGAAATCTATATATACTGCTAAGGAGTTTTCAACATTGTACACGTTTGTTCAAACCTTTTGAGTTCCGCATAAAAAATCCTTTTTTCCTTTTCACCTAAGTGGGATGTTTGGAGATAAAGTCTAGCGCCAACGCTTTGCTTTCATGTAGATGAATTTCTTTGGTGGTACAAGACACTTCGCTTTATTATAGTTTTTCACATGGGGAAAGGTATTTTTTGTTTGAGGAGTTTTTTTTTCGGAAATGTAGCAAAAAGTAAGATTAGAAAGGCCCTGCGAACGTCATTTCTCATTCCAGACGAGCTTAAGAAAAAATGGATATCCTGGAGAACAACTCATCCAACATAAAAGCAAAATTCAGAAAAAAATTAACTAATCTTCTTTCACCTCTTTTTGCGAGGTGATGATAAAGAAATTAAATTAAGAATTAAAATCATTGGAATAAATTGAAGATTCTACTCTAGCTATTCTCAATAATGCTTCCAGGCCCTGATGCTTGAACAGTAAACATTACAAATCTTGCTATTCATGAGCTATGAAAAAGTCATAAAGTTCATTCTCTCTATGCGATGTGTTGTCCTCACTATTGATAAGAGCCTGCTACAGTATGCTATTTTTAGCCTCCAGGACATTTTGCCAGTCAGAATTGAAGACATAACTATATTTCTGGCTACATCGCTGGTTCCTACAGTGAAATATAGGGTCCACTGGAAAAGCAATGCCAACCACAGTCAAGCTGGTTGGCTGCATTGAAAGACGGCCTGAAATAACGAGCTTCCGTCCTTCCCCCTTCTTTTCATCCTATTCGAAGCCACTTATTACAACATTCTTATCAAATCCTTGCAGTTTTTTTGAAGACATCAGATCCACTGGAGAACTAGATCCCAAGGAAGTCGATGGATCCCCTGCAGAGCATTCCAGAGCTTATTGAGATGCTGTAGCACCTCGAATTCCACGAAACTAACATCTCTTTGTTTCCGGCAATTACTGCTTGCACTCCAATACATCCAGAAATAGTGGATAACCACGGTCTCCTTAGAGTTACCTTTATGCTGATGTTTCTTCTCTGGTAAAATAGTCTACTTTTTCACACGATGACTAGGCGAGAGGGTCAAACTAATGTATTCTCCCCGGCCTTTGTTGGTTGCCTTAGAGCTCTATTTTTAATCACGGGATGAATTGAGCTCAGTTTATTGAAAAATCGTTGTGTGACACTTGTAACTTTTCTGAAAACAACAGGAATTTTTTAAATAAATAAACTGTAGTTCATCGAAAAAATGTAGTTTAGTCAGAGACTGCACATTATATGCTGTTGCTATACTTCGCTAGAGCTTAGCACTCTGCATAATTCGCTGTGGCGACAATGGTTTTGATACGTATCGATTATTGTTGTCGCCGCAGCGACGCGCGCGATACTCCGCTCAAAATCGTTACGCATCGAAATCGATGCCGCACGAGCGGCTGCGATATGAGGTGCTATACTCTACGGGGAATATAGCGGCAGTTTTTGAGAATTTTTTTGCGACAAACTTGTCCTTCTCCTACATCTTAATTTTTCTCATGATCCTACAAAATACGTAGACTACTCATTCATTACTGAAGCGCAGCCTGTCCTGAATAGTGATGCGTGTCTTCTTGTGACAGGAAAAAGGCATTTGTCCATAGCAAAAGTTGTTTATTTATCCATATATATATATATATATATATGGATAAATGAACGTATAGTATATATATATATATATTTATTTATTATTTATTTATTTATATCTACACTCAGTATGAACCACAGGGAAAAAAGGCGCTAAACCGTACAGAATAGCCCATAATTATGGGTGCTTATCATCATGAGGGAAAAGGGGGTGTAACCAGGTGACTCTGATTGGCGCATTCGAGCCACCCGTCACGCCCACCAGTTCGACTCGTACGGCGCTAAACACAAATGGACTTTGCTATAGAATTGACGCTGTTCGAGTTTAAACAGATGGGCGTAACGGGGGCTCGAGTGCGCCAATCAGAGTGGCCTGGCTACGCCCCTTTTTCCCTCACGATGATATGTACATACATACCCCATAATTATGGTAACAAAATGATATCTTCCTCTTCTTCAGCTTATTTTTGGTTGTTGTTTCTAATTTCTAATGAAATTATCGTACTTCTCATAGCACCAGATGGGTGACATTTTGGAATTCAATACTTGTTTTTGTTTACTGTTCAATAACGAGCAAGGACTCAATGTCTTTGTTACAAAAGAACGCGAAATGCCTTTTAAATGAGTGCTTGTCCCTCTTACCATAATTATGGGCCACCCTGGAGATGAAGGTTCTCCACTGGACTGAACCTGGTAATGCAACAAAGGGTTGTTCCAATTCACGACGGATGATCGGGTCAATCTGCGTGCATGGGGAGGTAAATAATTAACTGGGAAATTTCTGCCGCAATAAGTGAGAAAATCAGATAATCAGAGCGATCTCCTGACCACGAGCAGCAGCTTCGCCAGCCACGGATATCCTTGTCCTCTAGAGGAGGAGAAGCTACTTTTTCCTCGCGGTACTAGTTTAGCGCGGAGAACAATGCAGCACGATTTCCGGCCTATCTCGTTTATGCGTGGAGTGAGCCGTGCAGCGGCATCGTTATGCAGTCGTGATCACACACCTCTGTTGAATTTATGAGTCGTACCGAGTTCGTGTTTGTTTTCCGCCCGGTCGTTCATCCTTTTTCGCACTTTTGCACTATCGATTCGATTCCTCCTGAATCGAGCGGACTTCATCTGTTTTCGTATGCATTGACTAAATGGCCACGTACAACTCGAAAGTCTTATCAGCCACCCAGACAGTCATTTTCGTATGCAGGAAAACTGTGGGAAGTGATGCAAACTTTGGAAAAGTCCAGGATTGTTTTGGTATTTCTCGCAGTAGCAGATTACCCATTGCCGCAGAAGTACTCTTTTGTTTTAGGAAGAGAACTAAAATAATAGGAATAGTTCTAGGTTTTTGCAATCTTGAAGCAAACACTGCAGGTTTCTAGGAGTGTGCCTCAACTTTTGGATTTCTCCTTCTCGTCTATCCCTAGCTTTTACTACATCCGCTGCTGAAAAAGTCTCCGTTCGGCATTTATGCGTTAATAATAGGTCACATCATAACCTGAGGTCATGATAAATATATAGTGTTGTAGTTATAGTAAAATAATATTACATGCACTATCTGGATGCCTAGTCCAGTGAGCTATCCGGTTCCGTCGTTCACTTTATGCGTTTACCATTAGGGCAACCGTCAATCGACCTTTCTCATACACCCTCAACTTAACCACATATCTACGGATTCAGCACTCATAAATATGTACGGAAGGAATATTGAAAAAGCTCCTCTTTTTCATCTGAGCATCGTAGAGGCGTTGAATGCGTATGTGCCCTGTACAATGACTTGCGGGGAGCATCCGATGAACCAAGTCAGTGCTTCATCCTCCCAGACTCCTCTGGTACCAACCTACCGGCCCCGGAGCGATGGATGGCTTGGTTGGCCACGGGCGAGATCGAACCATCGACCGTGTGCGTGCGCAGCGAGCCGCTTACCATTGCGCCACACGCGACCACATGAAGTGGAATAGTACGTGTTATACCATATGTACATAGTCACACATACATAGATCACAGATCTAGAAGTGCACGAGAGAAAAGCAGCGGATAGAGAGAGCAGTGGATTAGCTGTCTCACGCGAGCGAAGCAGTTTCCGGGCCTACAGGGCCACCCGAAAATCATAATTGCCATTTGGCTCGCTAGTGAGCTATTGCTCTCCCTCTGGGTAATCCCAAAATATTTATCGGATCACCTAAAGGAAGAGCTTGGGTTCTTTCGTTCAGTCAGTGCTATCGTCTAACTCAGACATTCGTGGGGGCGATGGGCAGGTAGGACCCCAACCGCTCCTCCCACTTTTTGAGTTGAGGGAGCGTATCTGGGCGTCCAAGAAAAGCAGAGCGTGCTGCTCATAACCCTGGTCGTCGCCCCATCCGCCGGAACCCAATAACGCGTTCCCTTCCACCCGGGGACAGCTGCGAGGGCACATGGGGAACGTCCTTCAATTGTCGGGGGTAGATGCCCCACGATTTTGGGTCCACCCCCAGGTACAACTGGGGGTGGACCCATTTCCACCTGTATTCCACCCCCACGAATGTCTGAGAATGTACTAAACTTTCTGAATGTTACTTACCATACTTTATGGATGTTACCATACTTCCACCGTACTGAATGGAGTTTCGAGGGAGCAAAAGCATTGAACTGTCGTTAGTGAGATCACATAGCTACAGGCTGAATGGCTTCGCGACTGGCTAATTTAGTAATTCTACTCAATTTAATTTTAGGATGCTTGTTAGAAACATACATATCATGCTTAGTACATGCGTGTGTCGCACGTGCGTTGAAATTACATGAAAACCATTGCAGGAAAATTTTACAGAATGGTTTTCGTGATTAGCATACTTCAGAAGGCGCAAACGTTTTGAACCATATCACCCCCCCCCCCCCTCC
>JARK01001374.1:81827-101760 GCA_000688135.1 Ancylostoma ceylanicum
CCGTTTGACCAATGCGAAAGGAAAAACTACGGAAATGAATATTTGTGCTGGCTGCTGCTTCTATCTCCAATGATCGAAACTTGGGTGAAAGCAAGTTTTCTTCCTAAAGATGAATATTTCCGTGCAGTAGAAGAAAAAAGCTCTAGAATAACTATAAATATTTGATTCATCACGAAAGAAGATAACGAATATGAACAAATCTACATTTGTGTTGGAATGGAGAGGAACGGGAACCAGTCCTGGATAATCATTCGCTCAAGGAAAGCGATTGAGCCAAGAAGTTGTTCGAGGAACTGCATTTATGCCACCTTTGCTCTGAATTTCATGACTGATTAAGCACGTTATTTACGCTTGAATTGGTTCACGCTTTCGCTACGCTAACGTCAGCGAAGTTCTGCTGTCAATCAGCAAACGTTTTTTACCGATGACTTGGGGTTAGCTATTTCATTGTGGTTGTAGGCAGTAAATGGGATATTCAATCGATTATTGATTTATTTGTATTCGATTATTCGGTAATTTTCTCAGCCAATCGCTTATTTTTTGCTTAATCGTCAGAGTTATTGAGGAGTTGAAATGTAAAGAAAGAAAGCAAGACAGGAAGGAACTACATATTTCCTTGGTGAATAATTGGGCAAGGAATAGGACACATGAACAACTCTCTCGAAGCATCAAATCATGGCGTGATATGTATCTTTCTCTTATTGCTTTTCTCCGGAATACGCCATTTGGCATCATGCTCACATTGCCATGTATCTCTTGAACTCAAATGTAAGGTCTTCTTTTCAGCCGTGGTCTCCAATGAGAAGGGCGCCGAGGAAGAATCGCTCACGAAGCACCCAGCCGCACGCCGACATGGCCGTCAGCGTCATTTCGGTAGGGTTTCGTAATATTTCGTGTTCTATTTTGATCTCGTGCAAAAGGAAGAACGGGTGAAAACGTTTGGGAATTGTTTATGAAATACTTCGAAGTTCAGAAAACTCTTCATCACACTTCTCTTCTTTGATTTCGATCTCTGAAAACTCTTCATTACACTTTTCTTCTTCGATTTCAGAAATTCTTATGATAATTACTCCATTTCAATTTTGGACTGAATATCACATAAAACTTTTCCCCATTGATTTTAATAAACTACTGGTTTCCACTGCAGTTTAGAAATACCGCTATAGATGGATATTTGTTCTTCGATTTTGGGTGGTACGACTAACTACTGGGACAAATTTTCGGAAGGACCTCAGAAAAAAAAACCGAAAAAAAAATCGAAGAACCTATCGGTGGCCTGTCGGTTCGGAGTAGCTGCTGTGGTCTCTCGCTTCTTGCCCACATGATCGAGATATCCTTCTGGTGCGGTCTTTCCGACAGTTTGCCTGAGATAGTGCTGACCAGTGCTAGCAGTTAACGTTTGTTAAATGCTCCAGACCACTGCTCCCCTTTTGCCAACATCTACGGGCACATACCACTCATAGTGCTCGCAGTGCCAGATCCTTTTGCCTTTTTTATCTTCAGAAGGAACAGCCAGTTGTAGTTCTTGGATGTCCTAACCTACATACATACATATTAGGTTGTTGCAAAATCGATGTCGGATTTCCGGACCATGAACTTTGGAATAACTTTTTAGGATGTGAAATGGTGTTTGCACCAAATATTTTAGAACTGTTTCAAAGCCCATTTCTTCCTCTCCCTACCTATCCATTTTTGTTCGGATCCGCTCACTTTTATTCTGGTTTTTGACTGTGAATCGAAATGTACTCATCCGCTAAAATTCGTCCCAAACTGTTTCGTGGATTCGAATTCGATAGCACGAGAGTGGCTTGGCCATGAAATATTGCTAACCTATGCAAGAGGGAATGCTCAACAAACTGCTGGTTCAATGTTGGCCCAAGTCATTTAGTATTGGAGACACGTGCCTCAGAGTTATGGACTAAAAATCAATGACGTCAACGCGGTTTTGAAAGCACCGGTAGAAGCTATCATCGGGAGACCTGTTCATTATCTCGAAGGTGGCCTTAAGGTTCATTATTCAGTTATTTCTGGGGGCATCGGAGCAACGAGCATGATGGAAAAACTGAACAAGAGGATCCAATTCGATTGTCCTCCAGAATTTCACAGTGGCTCAAGACCACACTTTTCACTCCAGACGCTCTGGAAGTAGATGCAGGCGGAGATGGAGACTCTTCCGTATTTGCCTGACTCAGCGGACTATTCCCCTACCGATGACCACAAATTTAAACGGTGGGACCCATCCCTGAGAGGAAGGATAAGCCGCAAAAATACGTTAGCTCAAAACGATCTCGCCGCTTTTCCTGGGTCCGAAAAGCTTGGCTTCAGGCCTAATGAAGCAAAAACTTAGCAGAAAGATGGGGAAGATGTGCTCATTCAAATGAATACTAAAGCGGCACAAAAGGTTCAGTTTTCGCCGAGTTACGACAATTCAAAGTCCAACTGTCAAAATCCGACATCGATTTTGCAACAACCTAATACTTTAGTACCTTGCTGGAGACCATAGATCAAAGCTGAACTGCCCCTCCCCTGGAAGAGATAGGAAACCACAGGTCTTAACACAGTTCTATCGGGGCTTTTACGGGACCGGGTGGTCAGTGCCCGATAATCAATAAATCACAATTTGTCACTGAATAACGAAAATATATGACCTAGCTTTCCATTTCGTACTATATCTTTTATACGAAAGCTAGACTAAAAACTTAGGGCTTTCCCTAGTGATCGTCAGTAAGGGAGGAAAATGTTAAGCATAAAAAACTCTAGGAAAGGACTTACCCATAATGGAATACCCTCTTTCTTTTGCTTTTGACCTAATGGCAGGAAAAAAACTGGAAATACCGCAAATAAGTGTCCGATAATCCATTTGGGGCTTCGCGGATCATCGTTGGTAGTGGAAGACATATTTTCTCTTCTTGAACTCTAATATTAACAAGCATGTAGCAAACTAGGATTGCATTTGCTTGGTGAGAGTGTGTTGGACCTATGGAGCCACCACACTTAGCATCATCTCAACTGGAACAACCTTAAATGAGCTGAACTGAAAAGGGGAAACTAACCTGCAACTCACTTCACACCAATGCTTAGCAGGTAGCAAAAATGAACTCTGAAGCAGCATTTCTAAATGCGCATTAGGAGATACGTTCGAGTACAATTTGCTACGTTGCCTGAGTTTCTTTCCCCTTAGAATAATGCCCACAAACCTGGGGAAATCCAGAGCTTGTCTGTGGATATCTTTCCTGCTTAGCACCGCCTTTTCCTCATGTTCTAAGCTGTGAATATTCTCAGAGAAATTTCTACATAGCACTACGCTGTTAATTTTATCGAACCTACTCGAAATCTACTACGTAGAACCACTAGATGATGCTTCTCCCCCCAATTGTCATACAGGCTTTCCTTAATGTTGTCGTCCTTAACTAATTACAGATGTGTATACTCTACAGGCGAAAAAGAACTAGTGATTCTCATGGATTTTGTACATACTTTTCCTGAAAGGCAGGGGAGGATGACAACACTCAGGTATTCAATAGAACATTCCACTCTGATGACTGAGCCAGTAAAACGTGTAACTATTCCGGGTACAGTCCTCATGCTTCTCAAATTTGAACGAAGCAGATCCTCCACGAGCAATTGTTTCCTCTCCTGTCGGAAACACGTCATCTCGGACATTGGTGTTGACTTTCATGCGCTAATCCCTTAAAAACTCTGGGAGAATACTGTATTCACAGCTGCTAACTGCTCTCACTCCTATCATTGGCTCCTATACGAAAGCTCCATATGTGGTGTTGCCAATGTTCCAAGCTTAGCCATGGGGAGATTCAAATGTGCTGCTGCTCATCGCTTTCCCTTTTGATAAAGGTCAGCTGCGCGTGTGCTGATGAATCAGCGGTGAGCCGTCTTGGTAGGACGACATAAAAACCTGTTACTGCATCATCGTAGAGAGTGGCCGAAATAACCCGAAAATTCGAGTCGTCCTGGAAATTTGGGCAGAGCCTGAAATAAGACAATTGCTAACATCCTCATGTACTTTTTAAGCCAAAATGGTTGCACTCCTAACAGAAAGTCGCTCTTGGAAATTTTTAAAATAAAAATTCTTAGTTCCCATGTTCAGGCCCCCGAAGACGACGATTGAGTCGAAACGTCGGGCAAAAGAATAAATCATTCCACCTAACAAACCTGGTCGGCATAACAATAGCATCAAGATAAAAATTCTTATTTTCGCGCATTCTTTGAGTAACGAGGCTTCTGTTCCTACTAGTGATATGCAAAAATTGTAGCCATTGCTAGACTTGAGACCGAATAAAAACCGAATATTTTTATTATTTTAATTAATAATCCAGGGAACAATTGAAACATTCGGGTACTCAAAAATGAAAAAAAAAACTCTCAGGCTCTTTTTGCCTTTCATGCAGCGCTATATTGGTCTTTAACGTTGGAACACGCGAATTTTGCATTTATTCGAAATAGAATATTTTGTCCCCCGAATATCGAATATTTCGAATAACTCGAAAATTCAAATGTCTTCACATTAGAGACCAATACTATGTTGTATTCAAAGCAAGGGAAACCGTAAGGCTTTTTCATTTTCAAATGTCTGAATGTTCAAGTTGCTTTCTCAGTGGTTTATTAAATTAACAAAATTATTCGGTCTTTATTCGGTCCCAAGTATACTCAGCAATCCCAAGCGGCGCTCCGAATAAAAGGTACTTTCCAGAACAGCGAAAAATTTAGTCATAATTTTTCCCATACATCATTGTCGTGAAAGCTGTTTACACTTATTTTTAATCAATCAATTTTGAAGCCAGAGCTTTATTAGCATTGTTTTTAAAGTTGTGGGTGCCGTTTTCCTGCGTGCCCTCCCATGAACATCGTCAGCCACTACTCTTATTACGTGAATTTCTAAGCTATAAGAAATTCGATCACATATCTTTCTACAAAAATGTATACCTGTAAGGTTTTCGCTCTTTCAAGGTAACCACTGATTTTCTGTGCCTTCTGTTACAGTATTGAACCCTGCACTGCACATTTCTGCTTGTCTTTTAGGGGAAAATACAGAGTAGCTGTATCGAGAATTAGAGATTTTCTAGAAGCCAAAGATGGACAGTTGATTTCTTCCCTTTGAGTTTTAAGTAATTCTCGGGTTATTCCATCCTTCATCCATCCATTTGATTTAGTTTTAAAGGACATGCGGATTTGTCAACTACTGTGATTCTCCACTAGATGAAATATTTCTTAATACCTTACCTCTATGTGCAAAAACGGTGATTTACACTTTTGCTATGAAATTCGGAGAAAGGAAATCACACAATGTAGCACTCTCCGTTTTCGCTTATCCCTGTTCCTTTCGAGAAATCAGTGAATCATCCTTCACTTTGGCGAAAAGTGATCAGGGCATTCATTTTATAGTTGAACTTTTTAAAGTCATAGCTCTAGAATATGTGGGTGAGAAAGAAGAAATCTCTGCTATTCACATACTTTTCATTGCCACTTCCCAGCAAAGCCGGGAAATGAAATATTTCTTTATCAATCCTAGTATACCTTTAATGTCCATCAATTCATGTGTAGTGCGCCTTAGTATAGAAGTTGAGTGGAGTGCACTGAAATAAAACATATCCATAAAACTCGTTGAGGACTGTACTGCCATGAGTGCATAAAAGGTGGAGAGTGGTGGAGAAGCTGTGCTTGCTTAACTCTCGATGCACATTGGGGTGTTCTAACTTTTTTCACGGATAGAAATTCTCAACCACGTACGAGTTTTCTGCCCCAAAGTGTACAACAAAAATTTGAGGAGATCCTCAAACGAAAATGGTGGGATTTTAGGTAGTTTTTAGGCTGTCTCTGTTCCTTACAAGTTTCAAGTGTGCTTGAAGTTGGAAAGAGTGTAACTTTCTCAAACTTACCGACAAGTTATAGGCGTATTTTCCGTAATTCGCTCTGAATGTTTTAATTTCAGTACCAGTTTTTTTGAAAGTTAAAATGTGAAGGGAGGGTTAATGGTAAATTCAGTAGCAAATCGAGGACTACCAAGAATTTTCAAGCCTCCTCCCGCTTGTATAAAATTTCTACATCATTTTGAATCCCTCTTATATTATTGTAATAGTATGAAGCCTACAATGCTAACTCACATGGTTTCATAATTGTTTCTCGGTTCCACATTAAATGGTTTTCTTTTTGAAATTTAACGGTCATGATTGTCCAGGAAAACGTAGGTCTCAATCGAGAGGTAACTGTCGAATTTTTGTACCGTTAGCGATTTCTTACCAATTTAATATGTACCAGGGTATGGATGCATCACTGAGATTACATTAAGTAAACGTGTTGACACCGATGTTGATAACGGGCAAATTCAGGGGATGTTGGGGATCTTGACCCGGGTAATCTTAATTACGCATGCGGCCTCTAGGTAGCAACAAATGAAAAACCTTCTCTTATCAGATGGTGAAATTTTGGAGTTCTTGCTGGACAGTAATTCAGTCGGAGGGGCAACAAGCTCAGCTTAATTGAGGCATTAGAGCAGCTGACGTCTGACAGTCTAAGTCATGTGATGAAATTTTTATTTGCTTATGAAAATTAAAAAAAGTTGCTTCAAGCGGGTTTCAACTTGAAAGGCCACATACATACTTATGTTTATGTTTGTCTGTGAGAAAATTTCTTTGCAAAATTTATCCAGAACTCTTCATGATTTCCTTAAGTTCCTTGATACTGCTGTCGGCGTCTTGGGGAATCCGGACTAATATCTGGCATTGTTTCCCAAAGGTTTCCTAACAAGGTGACTTCATATGTATTCCAGCAGCTCTACCTTAATTTCTGACCTACATACTGCAATAGGCGACGGATCAGAAATCTTTTTTTTTCTCATGGGAACCGCGACAAATTTTGTTGCATTTTACGCAGTTAAACCAGTGTTTTCTATTGAGAAATCTCTGCAGAATGTGCGGTATTTGTAGTGTGGTAGGACGTATATGTTTTCCAACTCGATTCCTTTTCCTTCCAATTTCATTTCTTCCCAGAAATTTTCCCACCTTTTTCGAATTGCTATCTCAGACAGGAAGTTCTTACGAAAAATTTCAATTTACTTTGCAATTAACAGTTGTACAGTTTTCCCAGGCATTAGTTCTCATGAATGTGTGCTGCTGTGACCTTGGTGGGCACGTGAAAACATACTCTCCCAAAGGGCAACTCAGGCGACATTCTGGAGAATAAAAGTGGCGCACGTGTGCCGCGTCTCGCGACTCCATCGGTCGCCAGCGCGAAAAATCATTCATTTCCCCGGGGAACGGTCTGTATCCGGGCATTCCGCCCTGCCCATGAGAGTGCACTTCTCGACGGGCGCCGACTTTCCAACGGCAACTCGCGTCCGGAGGGCGTGGGAGCCACCTCGCCTTTGTCCTCGGCGAAGATCTCAGCGATAAATAATGGCGGCGCTTCTGCGCGAGGCTCGCGCCCAGCGCAGTTTTTGGCCGAGTTCCATTGCTCATCCGCCCGCGGCGGACGTTCCGCTAGCGGATCCGCGCTAATCAGTCGACGGAGCGGGCTGCAACTGGAAGACCTTGAAGGGTTGTCGCCGCGCAGACCTGCCATCGCGCTGAGTGGCCCGCTATTTCCCGCGCTCTTCACGTCTTCAGCCCTCTTTTCTCTGATTTTCACACTTGTTCCCGCGTCGTTATCATGTGCTTTCGCCGCGACTGAATTCCACGCAAGTTTCCTCGTCGGCGGCGTTCGCCCGTCAACGCCCTTTGTTTTCTTTTCGGCGTTTTTTCGCCGGCACATTCGCTGAAGCGAAGAAGTCACACTATTCATTACTTTTTATCAATGCTTCAATGTAAAGAGGCTTCGCTGGTGGCAAACGGAAGGCAACTTTTTGGCTTGAAGCTGGCTACTTATGAGGACAAACTATCTTTGTTCCAGAGGAAATTCCACAAAAGTATATAATCTTTGAAGTACCAAGTTCCTCTTTATTATGTTCCACATAGAAGATCAGATTATAGCCTCTGCTTTTTTCCGAAGTCATATCTCAATTACGCCTTATCAGCTCTGATATAGGACTTTTGTAGAGTTCTAGTGCTTTTTTTACGTAGTTTTGTTGACCCTACAGTGTTTTCTCTTGATTTTTTTACAATGGCATGGTAATTAATAAATAGTGGAGAAATGATGAGGTTCCCAATCAATTCTCCGTAGCTGCTCCCATAAGTATTCCCAATGTCTCTTTACTCGTATTGTTGGCGTATTGCACGCATTTTCAAGAGCCACACCAACTAAAAGCTAGGCTGAGGCATTTACCAACCTGAAGCTAAAACGTCGGCATTTACATTTTTCCTTTTTTGGGAAATTTCTCCAAGTTTTTCGATACATCCCTCACGCTTCTTTCGTCCTAAAAAGACTAACGGTTGCACCCTCACCTAAGATTACCTCTTTTTCTAGTATTAACACCTGGGCTTGCATGCATCATGAGCCTACCTAGGGTTAACGTGCTGACACCCGTATTAACGATGGGTAACCCTACGTATTGTCAACACATTTACCCTGGATAATATCAATGATTCTTGTGACCTCTGCCTACCTTCTCGAGCCCCATCAACCCATCCACAGTTTTATTCGGCACGTGTTCCCATTTTCATGTTGTTTCTTCTCTTCCACAAAATTTCTTCAAAGGCTTCCTAGGATAGGTGGAATTTCCACTTTTTCAACTTCCGAAGGGATTTCTTGCTTTCTGATGAGGGTGTTATTTTCCAACACGGTCAACAAACTCACCATGAATTTGAGTTTCCAGGTATCAGAGGGTAGAGTAGAGGAGTCCAGCAACACAACCGTTAAGATGGACAAGCTTAGTACACATTACTAATCTGCAGTACTAATGAAATATATTTCCACAGCGGAACTGCTTTTTTCCCTGGAACTTGCTCCTGGGAAGTAACCTGCTTCATTTCTGTGTCCGTTCTGAACTTTCAGGAGTAAATATTATTAGTGTGTTTGAAAAAAACCTGGCCTATTATATTGTGACAATGTTCGCGATTTGTCAGCGGTTCTTGGAGCATGTTACTAAAGCAGAATATTGGATTTTGGCATCCTGCTGATGCAAGAATATGTCCTGCCAACGCCGGATAAAAATAGCCCTTCGATGGGCAGCTAAAATAGCCCAACCCAGTTTTTTGGCATACGTCCTCCACAACTAATCTGATTAGTGTGATCAGTTATGTTCTAATTCTGGATTTTCCTAATTTTTTCCTGATGCTTTGCACAAGCCCTAAATGGAATGGTTTCTCAGCCTGTTTCCACGTTCTTCTACCTAATTCTATCATGTTCTTCCAAACCTCATTCGGAAAAGACAAGTATTACATGGGCATCTGCTTTGGCTGGGAAATTTATTGCGAAGCAATAATCCACTCCAGCCATCCCGGAAAAGAAATGTGGACGAGAGCGTAGCATGAGGGATAATCCCGCTTTGACTCCTCGTCCTCACTTTTCTGGTTCCACCGGTTCTCGTCATCCCACTACGAGACGTTGAAATGTACGCGAGCTTCTGATCCTGGCAACGATTCCATGGTGTTACCATAATAGTAAACTGGCTAACGCCTGTTTCTTACTTAAGATAATGACCAAGAGACTTCTCTTTCGCAGCAAAGATGCACGTTCTGATCGCTCGTTTCATCAGTTGTCCACTGTTTTTACTATGCATATTTTATCCGAAGGATGTCAACTATGGATGTGTATCATCTGCGGGCCTTTTTTTTTGTGTCAATACTTGTGTTTAGGCTTTTCTCTGGAGTAATATACAAAATCTTATAGGTACATAAATTTTAGGCATACGTACCATGCCTGTCATGTACAACCACTTTCTTACTTGACTTTTCTGACATTTTTTCTGGCCCATAGAACTCAATTCTTCGCTGGCCGAAAGTGGAAAAGTACCAGTCTGAGCTTCAGATGGTATAGAATTCTTGACTGATATATGATTTTTTATTGCCACTTTTGACGCCTCGAAATATATGATTTTTTATTGCTTACGTAAGCGATAAAAAATCATAACAGTACATCTGATAACCTGATGTTTCCCTATTCACATTCATCCGTTCTTAGTGGGGATTGATTAGATACCTCAAATATAATCACCGTTTAAAAACTAAAAAAAAACAATTATTTTTATGAATAATCAGGAAGTGCGTACATTAGAAAAATTGGACATTCAAAAAAAAAAAAAACTGTACAGGGTCCGTATCCAATATACTTTATCCAGTCGGATAAACACGCTCTAGCGGATATGTTAGTGTGGATTCGAGAATCTGCTATCGAATAAAAACATACCCGTGGATATGCGTATCCACTCGTTTCACTGAAGGTTATCTTTATCCGGTCGATTTCCGCTTGATAACAGTTCGTGATCTTCTCCATCTCCACTTCGCGTTGTTTCTCGTCAAGACACCGCATTTGCGTCAAGAAATGAACACGTGGATGGATAAGTTTTATTGGATAGCAAAGTGGATAAAAACGAAAGTGGGAACGGATAAATACACGCTGTTTTCTCCATCCCACGGTCAAATATATTGGATACGGCTCCAGAACTTTTCCTTCTGCCTAGACTGCAGGGTTTCATTTTCTAAACATTCCATGTTTCGACATGCTATTTCGGAAATAAAATACCCGAATACTCGTATATGTATAACTTATACCTAATACACTATTCGGTTGACACAGCTTTGAAAGTCTACGAGTCGAGGATCTGGATTTACGCGGTCTTCTCTTCGAATGTTTGCTCATTTCTTTTCTTCTTCACCAATCATTCAAAATCGTTTTTGTTATATGTACTAGCACTCTCAAGCTTTGTTTACTCTTTGTTGATGTTGTAGTTGTTTGCTCAAACGTAGCAAACGTACGTGTACTTGTGCAGACACCCTGATGAAATCCAAGAATTAACAGCAGCACCTTTTAGGGTAGGCCAAGTAGTCTCCTGCGGTTTCTTTGGAGTGGATTGGCCTTTTTGTGTAGTATTTCTTTACTATGTTCTATGTGCAACTTTACTTTTCCTTTCAGAATTCGACCAGTCAACCAATGCTGAACAATGGCGTATTCTATTCGCTTCCACGACGTGTGAGTGATTTTTTCAAGACATAATCGAGTGATGTTACAGTAATCTGATTAAGTTATTCCTTGCGCTATGGCTCTTAAATTTCACTGTCTCTCGTTAAATGATAGAGAATTCTGAGTAATTGCCTACTGACGCTCCATTGTGATTCATTAGAGTTTGAACATTGGGAGGTCTTCGGGAAGGTCAATCTGATTATAAATACTGCTCCAAAGTAAGAAAAAAAAGTGTGCTGAACTCGTTGAAAAGAGCATTCCGTGTTCAAAAAAAGCTTACAATTACTCAGAGAAGCAAAATATAGTCCGTTTCAAAAACGGCAGGAGTTGAGTATTTGTGCTTATGATCTGCATTTCTCGCCTGCCTCTCCGGATGCGGCACTATTTCTCGCTTTCTTTCTTTCTCTAATATCTTCAGTTCGGTGAAACACACTAAACCTCACATTTATCCGATGTTCCCTGCCTTACAACAGTCAAACTCTCAGAGTATACCTCTACTGGGCGACATGAAGGGAGAACATTCAGTTTGGCCAGAATTCCACGGACTGGATGCATCATTGAGATTACCCAGTGTAAATACATTGACTCCTGTGCTGATGATTGGTAATTTAGCGTGGTGGTGGCACGTTCACCCAGTGTAATCTCAGTGATGCATGCGGTCACAGAAAGGATCTTTAGGGCCATATATGTAGAGGCAATTGATGGTCCCTATCGAAATCCTTATACGCATTTCATTCTCATCTTCATTTCTTCTCCCTTAACTATCAATCTCTTTTAAATTCTGGAATTTGTAAATTTCTATCCTAAACATACCGTGCTCGGCCTCTAAACGGCAATTCAGTTGAAATGGAAGTAACTGGTTCTCTTCCTAGTACTTATAACACAAAGGAAAAACCCCTAGTACGTACATACGTAGTTAATGTGAAGAGGCGATGGATACAAAAACTCACTTGACATTTGCTCTTCACTTTGGTATTTCGAGTTAAAAAGCTTCGCTACTTTCAAGGTACTTCTGCTCTTGACTTCTTCTGTACGTTAACTGATTGACAACTGTGACCATTTCTACATACCTGCTACCATTTTGCCTCGTGTCTTTTTAGCTACTAACACAATTCTGACAAATATTCTCAAATATTCTTATATACGCTGTGAAAAGTATGTACCATTTTTTGTGTTCAGGACCGATTAGGGCACTAGACACATTCGATTCGAAAGTTCGATTTCGAATAATTTAAAATATTCTTCAATTGCAAAATGAAACCTCAAATATATTACAAGTAAAGTAGAATTATAATATTAAGCTCAAGACACAACAACCCTGAACTTCCGAAAAATTGGGAGAAATACAACTCCCGAGGGATAACAGAAAGACGATTAGGTCCCACTATTTTTCAGCATTCAAATTTTTTTGAATCCGGTTCGGAAATGATAATTAAATTAATAAGATTATTCGAGTTTCAGATGGTCGCAAGTATATTATTTTTAGACTTTCTTGTGCAATTTTGCTAACTAAGTGAATTACGGAGATTATTAAATTCCAAGGATGCATTCATCCGTGAATAAAAGGCGTGGCTAACCAGTGAACCTTGGAGTCCTTAATGGCTTTTATTCTTTTCTACTAGGATGTTGACAACTTCATTTTCATGTGGAATTTTTCCGTCCAAGTAATGGGTCGAGATATTTTCCACCTATTCCATCCGGCCTACTGGATTAAGTATGTGCAGTTTCCCACAACCCTATTTTCCACAATCCTTTATCCTGTACCTTAAGGCGAAGTCCTGTTTTTCATTATTAGGTTATTCGAGAGTTTTGCACCAACATTTCCAGATCCAGAATTTCTTGGTCTCGAATTGAAATTGCTTGGCAGTAGGATGTGCTAGAATATTCTGCTACTTCTCAGCCATAAAAATCGACAGACCAGGCCCCACTCATGAACAATAATGTTATGATTCTTTGAAAAAAGTGCTACATTCAGTGCAAAACTTTTGGGCCATCCTGATATCTCCTCGGAGAAAAGTCTAATGGCTGATCCAATCTCGTTCCATCGCACTCTCCAATTTCATTACCTTGATGTCTCCGAGCCCATTGCTCAGAGCAGTGCAATTATTTTGTGTACCCGCAAGATTTTTTCCTCATTCCTGTACCATACTCACTTAAATGAACCAGATGCTACGAGAGCTTACGTTGATAGCCCGCTCAACATCTTACGAGAAGAGGATGGACACTCAATGAGAGCATCGCTCTTAATTAAACAGGAAAAAAAAAAGATTGTATCCGGGCGTGGTGAGTAGGTGCTTGTGAGAGATACGAGGATTTAAAGAAGGATTTCACGTTGATCACGCTCTTCACGTCTAGTTGTTGCTCCGGGGAGTGCAGGAGGTACCGAATTCTCCTTGATTTGCTAACTTTATCTCTCATGTACCGTTTTATCCATGTAGTTTGGATAACCATTCATCTCCCCAGGGGTTTTCAACTCACCCCACAATTCTTGAATGTTTTCCTAAGTCTTTAACCGATTTCTCACCCTCCTGAACGTTCCTGGAGAAAAATTATCCTTCCTGCTAGGTGTACGAGTTCTGTTGCGAAAATTGGTATTCATGAAATCGCTTTGATGCCTTGGCGACCGGCTTACCCTCTTCCCAACCCGGTATCCCCCACCGTCTTACTAATTACCAACATTTCATCAATTCTGGAAACTGTGTCGCATAAACGTTGTCGGAACTTTGAAATAGGACGAGTTCAACGCCTACGAGCCCCCCACCCCCCCTCACCTGCCGCCATCCCCCACTTGGTGCTGAGGCTTCCCTTCTCTTGGAAGCAACTATGTAGGTAACGAAGGATAGCAGCAAGTAGGGAGGGATGCTTATGCCTCAATGTGCTACTCTGCTCGAGCTGGATTCATGTTGCACAATTTCCAGAAAAGGATATGGCCTGTATTTACTACTTATGTCCCTTGTTTGCATGAAGGATTGTACCCAGTAGCCCTCAGGTAAAATGGTAGGGTATTCTATCCCTGCCCACTCAGGGAAGGGAAAAGCTTCATTAATAGCTCAGCTGGCTTCACCGCTTGATTTGCCATGGGTTATCTAAACCGTGGGTACAGGAATACCCCCTATCTATAGCTGAATCTCGACTGTGGGAGGTTACCGTTTAGTCCAGTCATCAGGAACTTGATGCATCATTGAAGTTACTCAGGGTAAACGTGCTAACTCCACATAAAATTACCCATTGTTGATACGAGCGTCATTATTTTACCCTGGGTAATCTCAATTATGCACCCAGGTTCATAACACTGAAGCGTTTTTTCTCTTCCTCTTTCACAAACTTTTAACTACTTGGAAATAATTTTGATAGTTTTTCCATGTTTGTGTCATTTTTTGTGGTGTGTATCCCCGTGCGGGAAAGAGGGGCGTAACCAGGTGGCTCTGATTGGCGCACTCAGGTCGTCCGTCGCGCGCATCTGTTTGAACTCCAACGGTGTCAAACCCATACATGGTCTATTTGTGCTTTGCGCCGTACGAGTCAAATAGGTGGGCGTGGCGGGCGGCCCTTATGTGCCAATCAGAGTCGCCTGGTTACGCCCCTTCTTCCCTCACGATGACACACGGCCCATATAATGGCCTTTCTTTTATATTACTGGGGTTTTATTCTGGATCAGAAATTTCTCTTCTGCACATCCCTATGCCGGCATTTTTAAAGGCCAAGGAATCCCATGAGGAGAATTACCCTATCGCGGGTAGTGGGAGGGGTATTGCTCCCAGAAACGTTTAATTAGAACTTTTACCATGTTGTAGGATTCACGAACGATCCCTCGAAGGTAGTGATCTACTCGCCGTCCTAGAATGAGCGAAATTTCATGGTAAAAGTGGGTACACTTTGCCTGGTAATGCTAAGAAGCACCTTCACATATTCCTGGAAAAAATCCGCTTCCTCTGAATGGGCGGGAAGTCTAGGATCGTCTCGTTAACGTACAGGGACCCCTCTAGTGGTCTGCATGAGACGCACGCCCTAGAAGTCCTTCCTCCTACATCGGAACGCATTAATAACGCTATCTAGTGACACCATCTGAGCTGAAGTGGCACGAACAATTGCTCCCGGGTCAAAACACGCATGGAACACATCAGCGATAATGATCTCACCCTGCAAATGGGCATAAATTTCGCGCCAGCTGCTGGTAACTGTGTCAACGAGCTTGTCTGCACGGCCAGACGAGCCTGTTAGCGGCCGTCGTCGCCTCATCCACCAACAATTACGCGGCGTCCATCAACGGTCACATGTGACTCACACGCACCGTATCACCTATGAGGTCCATCGAAGGTCGTCCGAAATAGTGTGCCAATCCGAGAGATGTGTGGATAATGTTGATGAGGTAGCGCGGGGTGTCGAGAGGCGCCAGAGCGCGGACGCTCGTTGACCCTCGCGGACCCTCAAGAGGGTAGGGTCGCGCGTGTGTCGTCCGCGCGGGGTACATGTGTTTCGTGGCAATAATTGGTCTCATCTGGAGCTGCTCATCGCTTTTTCTTGTTTATCTTTCGCGTAAACTTGCCCTCTGGCGCAACCTGCTCCTTGGGCTATGCGACTCTTTGTGGCTGCTCCTCATTTTTTTCGACGGGCCCTTCAAGCAGAAAACTTCCTCATAGACGCCATTTCTTTATTTTTCTGATCGTCGATTCCCAGTGGCATTTATAGCATTTCCGCCTACCTGGTCACTGTGTTCTTTGAGCGAGTCGCGAATAGCGGCGCCATTGTGGATTGTTTTATCGAAATGAGGTCAAGCGTGCTCGTGTCCGAGCACTCTGGACGAGATTCCGCCGCCAACTTTCACTCCGTGCTTGTTCCTTCCTCCAGAGGGCGTTTCCTGCATGGCTGATTGCTTTTGTTCCGCAGAGTTGACTGTAAACAGTGGTCTGTCCTTCCTAGAAATCTGAACGTTCTCTGGAGTCCAACGATAACTCAGTCAAAATTATTTTATACTCACTTACTTTATTACACAAGCAAGCTCGTGTATGTAGAAAAAATTGCAACCATTGAGAAAAAAACATTGTAAAACAAACTTTGCCTACTAATACGCGTGTTATAACTTAGAACGAACGACAAGAGTACAATAAAACGAGATTAGTAAAACTTCGGATCTGGAATGTCAACGGTCCAAGAATCTGTCAACCATACACTTAAATGATTTTAGGTTTGGGGAAACTGTGCATTTTTTTACAAAGTTTTGCGTAATCTGAACCTGCCCTATTGCTGAAGAAGAAAAGCCTCCGGTTGGTTTTGGCTTTTGGAACGATGTACCGTACTGCGCTGCCCCTGGTAATATGTAGATGATTTTCCTGAACAAAACTCTTCCGGCCTGAGACCACATTGGCCTTTGATGATTTTATGGTACATAATCAAGTCGAATTTTATGAAATTTGCAAAAAAAAACTACAATAGCTAATTTTGAATATCTCGTTCTTCTTCTCACCTCTTGAATGTTTAGTTTTAGTTTTTTTTCAGGGCTCAGATTGGTTTTTTCTGTTAATTTTATGATATTTTCATACTTCCGATCATCTACCTTTGAGATACGACATTCTATTATACTTTTTTATTCAACGCTTCCTCCCACCCTAAACCTCCCGCCCCTCCCTTCTCCACTCCCGGGCAGGTGATCAAGACGTATGCCGCAACGCGACCGCGCCGCACGCGCACGCTTCTTGAATCCAGGTTGTTTCTTCCATTCCGACGCATTCAGTAACATCGATGGCTACCTTCTTACAGTTCGTTAGCTGCACTAGCATTCATTTGTCCCACCCGAGCCCAGAAAACTTGTCCATCCCTTTCCAGCGGTGCTGGTACTTGTCAAGACTGCAGCTGCGACGCACACATAAATCGACCAATCACAGCGCAGCAGCGTACCTCTTGTCCCGCAGCCCCCTTCCCGCACCATGCGTGATGGTCAGGATCAGTCAGAATCTTCCTTCATTTTGCGTACTATGCTTTTCATTTTACGACCATTTTCTGGTTTACGTTCAAGCAAGTTTGAATTTTATGCCATCACATGTGTAGCAAATAAATAACGCCTAGTAAATAATTGAATAAATCCCATCGCCAAGGCCCTGTTCTTGCTTCACTTCCC
This sequence comes from Ancylostoma ceylanicum, assembly GCA_000688135.1. NCBI lineage: Eukaryota > Metazoa > Nematoda > Chromadorea > Rhabditida > Ancylostomatidae > Ancylostoma > Ancylostoma ceylanicum. The sequence goes on from JARK01001374.1 coordinate 99,013, forward strand.
TAATAAGCCTTCATCTCGAAGTTTAGCGCGATCTTTTCTAGAAAGAGGCTAAAGAAGAAAAAAACTATTCAAGTGTAGACAATCGCCGTAAGTGCTTCAGTAGAGAAAAAGAACTAATCGAGACATTGGCGACGATTTGTCGCGCAGTTCTGTGCGCTTCTTAGAAGTGCTGTTCAAATGCGCTAATTTGACCTCGGCGTGAGCAATTCTTGTTCCATAGGTTCTGCTTAACTCCTACTTTGCCTAAACATTGACTCCAGCACTTTAATGGATTCGTTGTTAGCTCTATGGCAGCGATCGACTACATTACCGTCACAACATGGCGATCCAGTAATCCAGCGCTGGAGCCACCTTGGAAATTGTTTCTGGAGGATTCAATGTAGTCAGCGCACAAGCCAAAAAACTTATCATCCAGAAGAATTTTTTCGTCGATTTCGTGATTAGCATTCGGGGTTGGAATCTAGGCTGCATGTCCACACAAACGAATAAAGCACTTATTCTATGTAGTCACAGGTTTACCCAGAATCCTTTCTTAAAATTCCGAGAATTAGTTGAACCCTTACTTCTTACTCTTGTAAAGGACGTCTTTACAAAGTGAGGTGGTGCAGCGCTGTGGTCATCCTCGCAATCTTCGCTTCCTTTTTAACCGGTTTTAAAGATTCTCCATTAGCTCTACACTGAGATGTCGCGTAAATGTATTTCAATGGGTGGAGGTTTCATACGGTCGCACTACTCTTTTCCTGAAGAAAATTTCCAGAAGCTATAGGAATTGCAGTTCCGGACAGTTAGTATGTTGTTCCTAAAGTCTCGCATCAGAAATGACGCTCTTTTTCAAACAATCATAATCTTGGTGTGACATCACCGTAACACTGAATTCGAACTGCCAATGATATGAGTAGCAGTAGTGCATCCTATCAAATTCTATTCTCAAAAATTTTGCGTCAATACTAGGGAATCCTGGGCTTACAACAAATAAATATTGTTGTAAGACCTTTGGTTCAACCTAGAACAGTGCTACGATCAGGGATGAGTGCAGTTTGACTTGAAATTCGAGAAGATTTCAAGTTCTGACATTATTGCATCCTCTAACTCCTGTTTTTCCTCGAGAAATTTATAGCAACTGAGCCCTGCCAAGTCATAGCTTTGCTTTTCTTTTTTGCCATTTTCCCAAATAGTGGCTTTCTTTCGGCTCGAGACTTCCGAATCACCAGTTTTACGCGACATTTTTGTCCGGAGGCTTGGGAGTGGCTGGGAATGCATTTATGATCAGTCCCGCCCACATTTTCAAATTAATACCTTGCTTTCAAATTCAGGAAGCGGTTTATTTTCAAGTTCACAGGAAGGGGCATAATTTTCATCGTGTAAATTTCTTAACTGTCAAAATACTCTAGAGGAGATATGCATGACTCAGTTTCCTTATCTTTGAGAAAATTCCTTATTGATTCAAGCCGCATGTTGGCCACGTATTATTCTCCCAATTCTCCCCGTTAAAATTACGGATATATTTCACCACAGGTGTGTGAAAGTCAAACTCAGAACTCCTAAGGAGGGAGCGTCCTAAAAGCGCCGGCTTTTTGAAACCCCGAACGCCGCTCACCCCTCCTACTGTTTGGGCTATTTTGACCCTCGCATATCACTCCACCAAGCCCTCCAGAGGCCGCATGCATCACTGAGGTTACCCAGGGTAAACGTGTCAACACGCCACATTTTTACCAATCGTTGACAACGACATCGACACGTGTACCCTAGGTAATCTCAGTGATGCATTCAGGCCCAAAAAATACGTCATATTGGAAAGCATAATGGCAAGGTTCCATATTTGGAAGAAAACATCGTTCGCATGCATCATTGGGAGTTTGAGTGACCTCGTACTCATGGGTATGGTTTACCACTGCTAACATATGGGGTAGAGACAACGTCACGTATGGGTATCGGGTAAAGGGTAAATTTTGGTACGTGAACACGCTTACCATGTGGGTAATCTCATTTGTGAATCCAGGTGCCGCATGCATCATTGGGACTATCCAAGGTTAATTGCCCGCCAATTTACCCATCGTTAAAACGGACGTCAGCAAGTTTACCCTGGGTAATCTCATTTCTGAATCCAGGTGCCACACGCATCATTGGGATTACCCAAGGTAAAGGAGTTAATTGCCCGGTACTTTGCTCATCGTTAACACGGACGTCTTCAAGTTTACCCTGGGTAATCTCAGTCTCATTCAGACTCAGACCGTTGAAAGAAGACCACCTTTTCGTCTTGAAAAAAATTCTTAGAAAGTGTCAAAAAGCCATTGTGGGTGTATTTCCGAGGCGAACCTTTGCAGGATTGGAAAACCCTGCGGTAACCCAAAGTCTTTGAAAGCCACAAGTCTCGCTACAAAGAGTTCCTGCGGGACTAAAATGGCGACGGAAGACTTTTGAGCCACCCTGAATTCAAAGTCCCGTCGATGAACGTCGTTCTAAGAGTGCTTCCTCGCTCTTGGATGTTTTCTGATGACTAGTGTGGCGCGACATCGTCACCCTGTATCTGCCAATCGGCTCTATTCCCTCGGCAAAAACCGTGCTTCACTCTGTGTGATTCATGTATCAGCAGGCATCGATCGTCCAACAATGTACAACATTTCGCACAGCAACGGACTCAAACAAAAGCCGGTCTCGTGTCTGGAGCACCTTGCACGACGTGCTCCGCTCCTTCTCACGTAATCCCCTGCTAATCCCCCGCCTTCCCCCCTTTTCCGGCCCCGCCCC
>JARK01001374.1:102275-139636 GCA_000688135.1 Ancylostoma ceylanicum
AAAACTCTCGTCATCATCACACAACTCGTACCCGCTGCTCAAGGTTACTTACTGCGCTGGTTTTTGCGGCGGGCATCCATCCTCTTGTTGGCTCAGCGCGGTTTTTGCCGACCTCCACTCACCAAATAAAGAGCTTTTCTTACGAGTGGTCAGCAAACAAACGCCAATGATCGTCGCGGCAGAGTTAGTTCCTGGATGTTGTCTTGCAGAAGAGCAAGGTATCCAGATGGATTCTCCTGAAAATTTCCGGAGCAGTCCCCGGATAACCTTTGTGCGCACTAGCCCATGCGGCCAAATGTCACATTTTATGCGCTTTTTGGCAAACAAACGGAAAGCAATGTCACCGCTGATATCGAAACGAATTTCGAAGGCGCCTTTCGGTCTCGTTCCTCGACACCTTCGCCTAATCGCCGAGCGAACGCCAGCTATTCGTCATAAGCGGTTTAGTGGTGTGATTTACGCTTGTTAAGCTAACATACTCTCTCTAGGCAACTAGAGCGGGTGAGGAAATTCCAGAAATTCCCATTGGGTTGTTGTAAATGTTCTTGAGCACTTCTGGAGCAAATTTTTTACGTGTTTGTTGACAGATCTGTGACCCTATCACCCTTCAAATTCTGGAAAAATTCAACACAGTGTTTCTTCCTTCCATAGAATGCGATTGGCTGATGTTTTCCCTAAATTTCTTTCGACAAACGGATATTGCGATATATTATGTAGGTTGCTCCGGAAGTCTTGCATCAAATTTTACCCTCTTTCCTCAAACAATCATAGCGCTACTGCTTATGGATGGAACCTGATCTGCCAACTTTTATAGTCGAGAAGTAGTAGAAAATGGTTGTTCAAGAACTAATATCGAGATTATGATCCGTTAGTCGCGAGTTATTGGGAGTTTTCTATGATTTTAATATGGTTTTCTCATTTTCATGTCTGTTATTTCCACTCTGATTACTGCTTTTGGTATATGGCACACTTTATTGTGTAAGAGATAAATAAATATTTAACTACTTTCTATTGCCAAAGAATTTCAATTCAAGACCAAGAAATTCTGGGCCTGGATCCATCATTGAGATTACCCAGTGTGAATGTGTTGACGCCCGTGCTAATGATGTGTGAATCTGTCTGGTGTTGACACGTTTACCCTGGGTAATCTCAATGATGCATGCAGTCCCTTGATCGAAAATTAAATCTTATTGCAAGACTTTCGGACCAGCCTAATAGAAGTAGGTTCATCGAAGAAAAAAAAAAGAAGAAACTAGGTGCTCTTGCTCGGAAATTTCACGCCAACCACTGAACTTTCTTTTTCAACTGTGTGGTTCTTTGCAACTCAGATTTTAAGTAAAAACCAACATCTACAAAGAACAAGTTTCGTTTGAGCTTATTCACCTGTTAAAATAGCTCACAAATGAATTTAAATAAAATACGTAATGATAAATACATTCATCAATCCAATGTCGTCAAAAATGTGTGCATTTCGCATTATGGATTATTTGATGGATCTCGTCGCCACAATTTTTTTTCGTATAAATCTGTTAAAAACCTGCAAAACCGATGGCAATAAAAAAACGCCGCTACGAGTCCATAAACGGGGGAGGGTAGAATAGCCGCAGCTCACGGAAAATGTTCATTTTATCTATTTCATATATTTTCCTAAAAATTTCCCGAAACTAATCGACCATATAACGGCGAGGTTTGTTGGAAGTTTTCAGTATTTCCTTCGAGAACATCACTTTAAGACAGCAGCTTGGGCAAATGGATCACACTTTCGAATCAGGTAATTGCTTTACCTCCATAGTGGTAAAGTCAAGTAACTGGGTTCTTTCAGCTAGTGCATCAGTTGGGGATAGTGTGCTGATCAAATGATCTATTGGATGCATTCGACAGTCGAATGTTCGATTTTGAATTAATCGACAAAGTGAAGTGTTCTGGAAACGGAGAACCCCACACTCGGGATGAAAAAATGGCTGTGAAGCTTTCTATTTTGGAGTATTCGACTCTTTTACATGGAGCGTTGAATTGTTAGTCAAACTAATCGAATTTACTCAAACTAATCGAATTTATTCGATATTCATTTACTCAGTCAACACTCCAGCTCTAGATTCAACGATAATATTAAAATAGCTATCATTTATACGGAAATTATCAGGATCTATCGTACCTGTGCTTATTATATAGACTTCGAAGAGCGTCTTCTTAATCTTACACAACTTCTCTTAGATTCAAATTACGGCATTAATCTTACTAACAAGGCCATTTTCAAACGCCTTTTCAATAACAAATTCATTTTCTATAAATACTCTGAGCTACATAAAATAACTAATATCAGAAAGTTTGCAAAAAAGATCACTCGAGCAATGATCATAGATCGCTAACATGTATCGGCCAATCATGCCCTTAGAGCTCCCGCCCATAAGTTCCTGTATAAAAGCTCTCCTCCTAGCCTTTGAGATTCAACCTGTGCCGTTATTCTTCTAGTAATCTCTCATAGATACCCACTCCTCCCTTCTGAAGAGCCTCGGGAGTGGCTTTAGGTTAATTTTGTTCCTATAAGGATAAAGATGAGACGGCTCACTGGTAATCTCACCTAATCTATCTCTTTATTCTCACTATTCAACCTATTCTACTAGACAACTGTATGATTATGTGAAAATGCAAAGTATCGCAGGGAATATTCCCTTCTCCGAAGTTTCATGACTTTCTGAGAAATACATCTACAGCAGCCACACATGATGAAAAATGGATGTAAAATTCGTGTTCAACACATAAAGTAACCCCCCAGGTGGAAATTTCCAACGTCCAAAATGTTCGGAAACGTTTTGCACGAGTTTGCAGCCCCGGTCCATTTCAGCGTGGCCACGCCCACTTTTAGAGAGCATGACCGGCTGGCAGTAGCTAACTGCTGCGTAACGGCCGTTTGCCTTGAGAAATGGATAGTGTGTTGGAAATTTTTTAGGAATTAGGTCGATGATGTGAACACCACATCGTTGACAACGTTATTACACCTGCTCAGGTGTGATAATTTAAAAAAAAGCAGAAGCCGGGGAGATTAAACCACTGTTACAGAGGAACGCACCGCGTATTTTCTTGAAAGTATTTCTGCGGGTTTTTATTCGTATAGCGTTTGAAATAAGATGAACTTAATTTCTGAGACATGTTCACAAGGGCGTGCCAAAGAAGAAAGCGTGCATATACACGCTTTTGAAGGGTAGGAGGTGATCTTGTTCGTTCGTTTGCTCTACTGGTATAGCTCAGCCCATTATTGGTCCACTTACCCCTCTTGGACACCCTGTGATTCTCGCCTTCCATTGAGAACCTTTTATTCACTGTAAAGACCCTTTGTGACTACATACTGCACGCAACACCTTCACCACTATCCCCATCTGAATGCCCTAATTGGAAGCTCTCAGGTTACCACATCTCCGGTGTGGGATCTTCTTTCTTGGGATGGCACCACGCTACGGCAAATAAAGGGCAAGCATCGCCATTCGTGCAAACAATTCACGCATAAGCAGGCCTTTCTAATTTCCAAGTTTGTTTTATGCTCCTAGCACTACCTCTTCATCGAACTTTAGAACAAACTTCTGAGGGAAATCATAAATTTGGAAAAATTTGGAGGCCTTCCACAAGGGGCAAACACTGCTGTATTTTCTAATATGTTTTAGTGTGGTCCGGTCAAATCTAGCATATTTTCAAGTGGGTAGAACCCAAAAGCCTCCCGAACAAATTATCTGGTGGCATCTGAAGCTTTCTCTAACTATAGCTTATTTACAGCTTGTTTTTGCCTTTTCTTGTCGACAAGTTGTCTACTCAAAGCTTGTCCACAACTTGTAACTTTACGCACATTTCAATCGTTCACAGGTCGCTATGTTTTCTTCGGTTAGCCCCCCCCCCCACTGGGATTTCGCCTGCTTTACCTTCTGCTTTTTCGGATGAGTCTCTTAGACGCTAAAATGTTCAATGCCAACGCGTTTTTCCTCTTTCATTCTGCTCTTCTTTGTTTGTCACCTTCTTTCAGTATTACACAAATTTATTGGGCTTTTTTCTCCATATTTTGTTCGGCTTTGGTGTAGGCGGAGATAAATTCAAAGGAGGCGTTAACAATGTAGAGGCTTGTGAGGGAATTAGTGATAAATGCACTGTGCTTTGGTACTCATTTACTTCATTTTTTAAAATCTGTTGCATAGTTTCTGAAAGGCTTTGGTGTTAGTGGACATGCATGTTACAGTGTGTGTTTTTCTTGAGAGAACACTACTTAATTTGTCATGTATCGATTATTATTCCCTCCTGTAATTGCCATATTCCCAAACGTGAACGTGGTTTGTGAAGCAGTAAAACTGTAATAATTGTTTTTAAGTACTGTAAGCGGCTGATTGCTTTTTTTTTTTAAAAAAACCTTTACTTTTACTAGGCTTTAGACCACTCAGGGAGAGAGGTTAATTTGAACAAACTTTAGGCTTCCTTCCGGATCGAGATCCTCTTGTTCTCGGAATAGGTGGTTTGGTCAGAAAGTCTTGCACAAACATTTACATACTTTTCCATCCAAAATTTCTTGGTCTTGGATTGAAATTCTTCGGCAGTAGAACTACTCAACTGTAAAAATTGACAGATCAGGCTCCATCAGTGAACGACAATGTTAATGTCGTCTGAAAAATGCGTGAAATTTGGCGCAAGACTTCCGTACCTTACCTGCTTGCCTTTGATCTTTTTCTACACAAGGAGTTCAGGAGCAAGAATAATGGTGAATGGGCGCACATAATTACATTAAAATGCCTAGGATCGCCCCACATTTATACATAATCCCTCGCTCCTTTATATTCATGTTATTTTTAAATATTTTTAAGCGAAAATGTTAGAATAACACTGCCTCACCTCGCTTAAACTTTCCATGGAGATTTCGTCAGAAACGCTGAGTACGAATGCTCCAGCCATTTTGTATTGTAGCGCATTTTCGGTGTACTTTCAGTAGTCATATGGTATGAATGATAAACCACCTCTCAGAATCTCTCTCATATGGATTGAAGTGGTTTATACACTGATCACTATTACACGTAATTTCTACCTTGATGCCATATTATGGGTCTGGAGTAGGATTTTTGTGCTAGGACTTGAAAAAATTTTCTTCTTACAATCTCCATATAGAAAAGAAAGAGTATGGCCGCAGATTTTTCTGTGCACTGGGTGATTCCATTCGTTGGAAATGTGTGAAAAATTTGATTGAAGAAAACATGGACAAATATGGGGTTTGGACCGATTTTGGACAATTGGCACCTAATTTACAAGGTACTGACTCCTTTGTAGTCGTCCTGTACGATTTATCGTTCCGTATAAGAAGTAACCTGTAGCGCAAAAGATTAGATAAGTGAGGGATGACCGGCGCTAACAAGCGCTTCACAAGGGCTACCGCCTGACCATCCGGCGTTTCTACGTCCTGCCAAGTTCCGCTTTTGTTTCTCCAGGCGTCGCCGAGTGATTAATCATTAACACGTTCGCTTAGGGCGGCTGGGCACTTCGGCATCCCATTACTTACTCCTAGCTCCTGAGGAGCGTCATCCGTGCCTCGCCGGGCTGTCAGCGCCTTTTCTTGCTGCTTCTTCACACTTTTTTCTCTGTAACCGAATTTAACGGCCCGTCAATCCGAGCGAAAAGTGCGTTGTTCATGCTGAATTGATTCGGAAGTAATTCTGTGCGCTACGACGACGGGTAACGGGTGCCCCTGAGGGCAGAGCAGCGCCCCGCCCGACTAGGCAGCTTTCATTAATTGTGTGGTGTGTGTGGGACAATGTCGAATGCAAATGATCGCGCCTTTTCCGGACTCATCGATCCTTTCGGCTTACGTATGCTTGTTTTTCTTCATAGTGCTGTTAAAATATTGTTGAAATGAACCAAATTTAATTTTTCTGGAATTTCGCATGCGACTGCACCTCATATTTCTGTTTTACGTTGAAATTGGACAATTTTCAGGGTAAGGGAGGACAAAAGCCGATGATATTACCTATTTCTACTATATTCCTTACTTTTTAGACGATTGTAATCGTACTGGAGAAATTTATGTTAGCCTCTTTATTTATTAATTTACTGTTTTAATTTCCGCAGTCAAAGTTAATTGGAGCAAGTAATGATTTCTGCACCGGAATGCATTGTGGAGAAGTCGACCTGAATGGCTTCAATTCTCATTTTTTCTTCACTCAGGTTTGAAAGAAAATATTTTTCCGCCATTCAAAATCGTGTGAGGTTTCAGAAAGGCCTAATCTTTTCCATCGTTTCGTTCATTGCTTTTTTTCTAACTCTTCTTTTTTCTTTTCTATTTATTTTCAAGCTTGGAACTAAATCCACAGTCTCGAGCATTTTTTGAACATATCAATTTCTCTAAATTTACATTTTATATTTGCTAAACGACTCATATTATTGGTATCTTAGAGTAAATAAATAAACAAGTAACTAGAACTAATCATTGTTCGCACTGACCTCTTGCTTTCACACCATTCCTCCTCCATTTTCAATTTTTTGGAATTCTCTGAACTTCCAAAACTGTTTAGCAGTCCTTCTCCTCTCGTTTTTCATAACACTCCTGTCATTACAGTTAGGCCCTCCTTTCATCCTGATTCGCTACTGTTCTGTGCAACTCCTCCATGGGTCGGCTTACATGTTGTGATTCTGAATTCCAATTTGCTAGTTCCGCTTCAGTGATTTGAACAAAAAGATTCATATGCATGCAGATTTGTGCTAAAAAGTGCTGTTAACTTTTTCCTCTTCCTTAATTGCTGCTGCAGGGTGCGATTGCAGGCGTTTATGAAGCTTTCTGGGGAAAAACAGTGAAAAGTTCTCCTTATATCTGGTATTGTATTTATTGGGCACATGAAAATGCTCGTATGTTTTACTTTAAGAACGACAACGAACATTAAAGATCAAAATATGAGGGGAGGAATTCAAAATTTTCTACATTTCTCCATGAACATGAGGCGAAGAGTAGGAAATTATTATCCTTTTTTGTTTGGGTAGACTCAAGATAAAAATAAGCACATATCTACATACAATTGAATTCTTCTATTCCGAATTTCTGATGTGCATATTTTGTTCATAGGCGTTCCATGTTCAAGAACTTGTGCTTAAATTCACTGCTGTAGACTTCTAAGTTTGCCTTTTAACGGTAGGATTCGTGAAACGTTAACTACGCACACCAATGGAGATCATTATGATTGGTCATCCTGTGGAATAAACTGTGTTAAGAGCCGCCGGGCTTGAAAGTTGGTTGTCTGATATGAGCCCAGACCTGAATGAATCATTGAGATTAGCCCGGGTAAGTGTTTTGATGTCTGTGCAAACGATAGGTAAAATCGGATGATGTTAACGCGCTAGCCCTGGATAACCGACCGACCCATCATTCAGATTACCCACGGTAAGCGCTTCGACGCTCGTGCTGACGACGGGTAAAAGTGGCTGGTGATAACTTGTTTACCCTGGCTAATCCCAATGATGCATGCGGCCCCTATATGCACCAGGGTAAACGCGTCGACAATGGGTAATTCTAGGGAACTCACCACGTTTACCCTAAGCGATGTGTGCAGCACCTGGTTTTGTCCGATTATTTGTTGATGAATCCTAGCCTAGGTTTAAGTGCAGTAAATGAAAACAGGAAATTATTATAAAAATTCCCAGGATAAACAACAAAACGATTAAAGGATTGATCTGTTGGGCATTTTTATACTAGGGAAATCACTGTCGCTCAAGAAATTAGTGATCACTAAATAATGATAAATAAAAGAATAGTAATGAGGTAATAAAAATGTCGGGTGAAAAACAAAAATGAGTAGTGGCTCAACTTCCGTTTCGGGCAAAGCTCATACGGGAGCTCATAAGGGTAGGACCAGTAAATTAAATTAATAATGTAAAGTTGTACTTCAAACATTGTTTCTACCCTAATTCCGCTAGTCGAGGCTTAGGAAGTAGAAACTCCATTGAAACTGATCAAGTGATCCCTCGCGGGACAAGAAAAGACCGTTCTACCATTTAACCCTCATTATTCTAACGAAAGTTGTGATTTTTTTCGTTTAAAAGTAAGTAGTCATGTCCAAGAGGAAGACCATATTTTTAATTCTTTATTTAATTTTATGCACCAATTCTTGGAGGCGGTTTGCTTAATGGAAAACTCCTTCTACCAGATCTATGCCACTTTCTCTTGACCTTCGTTTACTTTGGAAGTGATCGTTGCTCTGAATCGCGTGTTCTTACTGATGTTTGTTCAGACTGGCATGTTGGCCGCCTCACCGATGATGACGTCTTCGACGAAGCGGCGGGATCTGGAGCTGAACACCCATAGAAGCGACAAATTCGATCAGAATGTGAGTGAGACACCGCCGCAAGGGCTTTATTGTCTCCAGAATAATTCAAATTTCCAGGACATCGTCGTGGATGCGATGGGCAACGTGCTGAGCGGCTCTCCAGAAGCGCTGATCGCTCGTCTTCTGCCCACGAGAGACGGCGTTCCCGACACGAACTACATGTTCACCCTGCTGCTGAACTTGCGCACCGTGATGTCTCCGGAGGAACTGATGCAAAAGATCGTACAGGTGGGTGAGAAGCAGCGGCGCGGCGGCACACTTGTCACTGGGCATTCCGCTCAACTAATTTCCATTAGTTTTCCTGTTCCTCGCCTTCTGAACACAACTCTCACGGGAATTCGCGTGAAGTGACATATTGGCACTTGAAGGCAGCATTGCTGTCACACTTCACTACGAAATCAATGACGTTATGTGTTTTCTACGGGAAGCTACTGGTAATGTACGAACGCTTCTGCCAGTATTTGAAGGAGATTCAGGGCAGAAAAGCTTTATTACAGCAATATGAGCTTGATTTTTCGGGCGGAACCCTCCATGGGTTTTAACAGGGAATTTACCGCTTTTCTGGACAATTTTCTTATTAAAATTTCACTCCATCAGGGCTAGGATTCATGAACGAATAACAAATCCAAACCTAGTTAGCAAACCAACCAGTACGTACTCTCTCGGCCAATCACGCTAACCACCGTTGGTTTGTGGGGTTAATGCTTCATGAATCCCAGCCCAGTTGGTTAATGCTAAGCTGCAGTAATTATGACCTGAATGCATCATTTAGGTTACCCAGGGTAGACTTGCCTACGCCCGATGGGTAAATTTGAATGGTGTTAGCATGTTTACCCTGTGTAATCTCAATGATGCAGGCTGCTCCATGATGTTGATTGTAGGTGATTTTGGAAACAAAAATTGTGGCCGAATGAGCCTAGTGCTCAATTCGAGCTCCCTCTCTCCTCTATTTTCCATCTCTGCGTTCTGTCCAAGGAGCATTATACGCTTAAGTGAACAGACCATAAAAGAGAAATTGGTTTGAACCAAGAAGCAAACCCATTATTGAGGCAAGTGAAAGGGGGTAGGAATCCCTCATTTCCATAGTTCGTTTTTGTATGTAGATGGCATTGTTTTACAGAAGTAAGATGTTAGGCCTTCCACAGAATTCTATATATGTATTTACATTTCGCTTAATTTTTGTAAAATGGGCGGAGCCAATGCTCCACGACTGGTCCATTCGAACTGCTTTCCTGCTCCTTTATAGACTCGTCCTGATTTCGAGCATAGTTAAACGGTATATTTTCATACTTGAACGTTGAAACTAAACGTTAGAATAGGTCACTTTGCCCGGCGGTTCACCCAGGGTGCTGACGCGAAACAACATGCACCTCTTGCGTTGTAAAACAACCAAGTCATGCTTTCCAGAAAAAAAGCTGGCATGGGATAGACTATATGCTCTATCATGCTCCTTAAACGAAGTTTCTGTGGGTGGTTGCTATGAATTTCCACATTTTCTAGTAATTTCAGAACATAGTTGACCGATTCATATCTTTATCACGTTGCTGAAATGTTTAACTACTGTTTTTACCGTTCCTCCCTCCGATCAAGCGTAGTTAGAAGTAAGGAAAACAATGTACCAGATTTTGCAGCTGGTGAGTTAAACTTGGAAGTTAATAGCCCACTATTTTACCCGTCGTTAACACGGGCGTTAACACCTTTACCCTAGGCGAAACGAACAGTGCATCTTAACCTTGAAAGTATTTGATTTCTAATTCTATTATGAATATGAAGTCGCTTAATTCATGGGAGCATGGGCTAATTTCGATTAGGGTAATGTCTTGATCTAGGCTACGAGAAGAAAAAAAAGCATATATTTAATATTTGGCTCCTGGATGTGACTTTTTTCATAGATAAAAAGCGTAAGTAAGTCATATTTGTTTGAACTCAGACTTTCATCATGGCATCCTCCGGCGATGGGCTGACAAAAACTGAAAGATGGATAGGTTTCTTATTTTTCTTTACTCAGTTTTCGTTTTCCCTCACGTATGTGTTGATTTATTCAACTGCAAGATCGTTTCTTCATTATTATTTGAAGGCAAAAAAAAAAACGATTCTACTGCTCCCATAATATACTAGGAAATTATCACTACCTTCGACGTACTACATGCTGACTACTTCTTCCTCTTCCATTCCAGCGGCCTCCTTGGTTGAAAGTTTGCACAGCTGTCAGATGTGCCCTAATTAAAGAATTCATCAATATTTGCAATGCAAATATTTTCCGAACTAAATGTCATGAGATGTCGAAGGCCAGTTCGGATTTCGCCTCACATATGTTTATCCGCTTTGACAGGGAAAAAGGGCTAGTCGGGAAGTCGTTAATAGCATAGACTCAAGTAAGAGAGAAACTTCGCATAGCATACATTATGTTTCGGGCTATTTCAAAAGCTTGAATGTGATTCAAGAGACCGATCCGCTTTCCATCTGCTCCAAAAGCATGTTCAAACTATGTTATCTGAAACTTACCACCTGTTTATATCGGCCCGGTAAGGCAGTGTTCAGAAAACCGATACTCCAGAACCTTGACGGACAGCTCAGCTTCAATCTAAAGCGATCAATGAGGTGTAAGAATGGCTTGGGGCGCTTTTTGAACCATTTTGGCTCTTTTTCCGGGAGTTCAAAGAGGTAAAAGACGCTGTGTGATAAGTGTCTGTAGGCGGTTTAGACTATTTTAGAAGTTGTATGATCCACATCAAAAATGCGCATGAGTTAAATTTTAAACCGTAGAACGTAAAATGGAAGTGCGTTGATGAAGGACCGAATACGGGTTCCCGATGACGAAATCCTTGTCGCCTTCAGTTTTGAAGGATTTTTTCATAGCCGTGGTAAACGTAGAGAGTGAATTCGAGGGAAAAGAGAAAAGAATTGCTTGAATCCCTCGAGTTGACAGCAATTCATGTGAAGCATGGAGGTAGATGAATAGGCGAACTCTTCTCTTAACTTTTTTCTTGCTCCCTCGTGACACATTTTCCTTCAGCGGGATTCATGAAGGTTCCCGGGTAGGTTTTAAGTTCCCCGCCGATCCAAAGTGACCAAGCGTCTTCAGCAAAATGCGATATTTCTTGTTATCTTCACCATTACCTGTTTTTACCGATTTAAAATTGTCGATCAGGCGAAATATTGCCATTTTTGCCAGGAAAATTCGTCTGCTTCAGAGCGGCGGGTAGCTTCAATACCCTACCGGGAAAGTCCCTGATTCCCACTGCGGGTAAACGGAAATATCTCTGTACTTTCAGGTCATTTTCTGCTTTAATGTGAATCGTATACATAATTTGCAATTTAGCCTGCACTTTTAAATAACGTGTTTAATTTACTTACTTTATTTTTTTGCACTCCCACAAATTAACTTCTCATCGAAATCGGTGGGAGTTCAGGTACAAAAGCTTATGAAAATCTGCCTGTTGAACATAGGGATTCCACTGTGCTAATCCTTTGAATTTCTGGAGCATTTTCTTCCTGGCGGTATTTTTGAGCCTATGCACCTACAACTTTAAAGCTTCGGAATATTCCAAATACTGACTGCCTTATCAAATTAAAAGCAAAATAATACAAGTTTGGAGGACATTCCTGGGAATCTGGGTATTGGAGTCTGTTTCTCTCAAATCAGCGCCTTCCTACCCTGAGAGAGTCCATTTTTAAGAAGGGAGTCCGGAAAAATGAAGGAAAAGGGGAAAGATAACACTCACCTGAAGTTAGAGTTTATGCTGACCACAAAGTTAGTAGATAACTGTCTTATTTCAGCAATGCATGTTCACCCAAAACGCTGACGCAGTGAACTTTTGTCGTGAGGGTCGCGACCGAATGTTCTCACACCTGCTACGACTGTGTCGCGAATGGGCCACTAGTATCCCGCATGATTTCAGGAGTGAACACATGAGAACAAGGTGGACTTAGACTGAGATTTATTACTGTGTACAACTAGTGTTTTATCCGAGTGTTTACAGGCTCAATGAGTTGCTAGGGTTGTGCTCTGTAGACAGGAACTACAAGCAAAAAGTGACTGATCTGCAGGCTTCTCTCAGATCCGCTGTGAGCTATTTGATCATTTTTCTATTTGTCCGCTATCTTGCAAGTGCCCATATATTCTGGTTTAGATAAATAAACTGGAGAGGTACGACAAAGCCGTAAAGAGTCTCCAGAAGACGCTGGCGGAAAACACGCAGAGGCCGTTGCAGTCGGATCTTTTGGTTAGTCTTTCCATACTAATCCAAAAATCATTTCTTTATTTACTTATTTATTTGTTTTTTATTCATTTATTTATTCGCGTTCATGCTATGGAAACATCCCATGCTATGACAGAAAATGAAAAAAAAAAAGATTAGTGTTTATTATGTGAGCACTGGTACCCTTACGTCCAATGACCTCATGTGGGACAAGATTTTTAGATCAAAAAGAAGTTTATCTTTCGATGTGTGTGGTCTGTCAGATTCATAACTCGTTAGCAGTGCTTGTGGGGGGTGATCTAACTACAATTGACTTTGTTACTCGGATTAGAGCGTAAAATTGTGAGAGTTTTCCCGGAATCTGCACTGATATTTCCTATGAAGTTTTGCTATTAGGTTGATGCAAAAGAAATGGCGCTCTTTTTTTTCAGAACCATATAATTTGGTTTGGTTGTAGTATGACACCTAGGTGTAAATATATTCTTGTAGAGCGAATCCTGTATCCATTAGCCAGACCGTAATCCGGGATTTTAGTCCCGAACGACGACCTAGATCAGGAAAGAACCTATTGAATTCAACTCGAATTTTCCTCCAAAAGACGATTACCATTTACGGAACATCATTTGTGCTATGTATTCTAGCACTTTTTCGCCCTTTTTGTTCAGCGCTGAAGGTTTCAGGCTTGAACATTGGCTGATCCTGTGGAAAAAATTAAAAAACGCGCTGCCACCTGACTAGGCCTGCGCTGGAACTCGTACAAAATAAATAATTGCAGACTTGGAGTGGCGCACACATCTGGTTATAGACAGAATCCAATGAAATATTGGATGGTAAATGGGCTCGGATAGTATGTACGAGGGCGGGTTGAAAAGTTTCCGGAATGACCACCAAAGAGCAAGTGTTTTCCATTCATTTGTATGCCATTCCATAGAGAAATCCTCCAAATGAACTGGCTATAAATATCAATTCGATCTGCCAAAGGGCCTTTGGCAGCCAGTTTTGGCAAGTCCTTCTAGTCTGCCAACTTTGCTTCTCTTCGGTTAGTGGTGAATGCGAAGTTCGAGCGGTCAAGAAATTTTTCCAAATGAAGAGGAGGATCTCATGTAAACAAGATACCTCCTATGTACTGACTTTGGAGACCCGTCGCCTACATTTCCCATCCTTAGCTTTCTAGCTTGCGTAAGCGAGGATTGCTGCACGCAGGCAAACCGATGACCATGTGCAGGACGTCGTAAAAAGGTACTTCACCAGAAATCGTGGATTAATTCCTCGATATGGAATATGGAGACAGGTGGATGATTGTCCACAGAATTGAGGAGTCTTTCAGCAACCTTTATGAGCGAAAAAATCATACTCACAGAATAAATTAATTCTAAAAGATCTTTCTGAAAGATGTGTGCCGCATTCGGTAAATTCGGAACAAAAGCACGCGGCAAAGTGGACCACAGCAGAAAGTTTCAAATTGCTTGTCTGGAAAGGAAAGGGTTTTGAGCTTGAAAGTTCAGCTGAAAACGCAGATTAAGTTCAGCACTATAGTATGCCTACAGAAATATGGTAAAAATCGCGGTTGAGATTCTAAGAATTTGTTCCGAAAAAGGGAAGCACCATTCATTGTGGTGGAAAAGTACCGGTATTTGTTTTTGCTTTGTCAGAGGCATTTCACTAACTGTCAGAAAAGGGGTTGCTAGATAATATTTAAGAATATCTTTAGAAACTGTAGGAACGTCAATTCACTGGAATTACTCGGGTGAGGGGTAGAAAAAAAAGTGCGACACTTCCGCAACGGTATAGCCGCACATTCGAATGTCGAAGGTAGCTACAAAATTGAGAAATAAAAATGAAATATCTCCCTCATCCGCTGGTTCTTTAGCACTGGCTTGCTAACGCCTCTGTCTTTCATCAGAGCTCAGAACCTCGGTGTCCACAAGGAAATTCGGAACGAATGGCCAATTATTCTTGGCCGTATGAGGTTGTCGTGAGGACTTCGAAGAAATCCTTTGCAGAGAAAGATTTAAAAGCAGAAAAGAGATGGTACCGAGGGTGCTGAGCTCCGAAAGGATATAGCTAAAAAATAATTCAGGAAATGGAACTGAGTTGTTTTGTTTTCATTGTCATTCCGGAAACTTTTCAACCCGCCCTCGTAGACCCGCGGAGGAGAACTAGCGGACCTGTAGGGTTGAAGAGACTGAGGAGTCAAGAAACTATAATTTGGCTGATCCGCATAGAAGAACAAAGACCTGACATAACAGAGCAGATCACTATTAAATATTATTATTATTTTTTAATTTTATTAATTTTCATTGATTATTAATCATTAGACAAGGTAGAACAGATGTTTATCACCACCATTATCACAATTATGCTGCATTCGGCGTCCGCCAAGCCTGTTTTTGTTATTTTCACGCTCGAAATGCTAGCTGTCTTCAGGTCGGCCTAATAACTGTCTGTAGCGACGCAAAAGTCGTCGCTCAACAACTGACACATATAGAAATGGTAGGCGCATTCCCTTCTTGCGTAGTTTAATCCTTTCCTCCACATTATGGAATACTTCCACATTCCAGGAAAGATTCAGCATGGTCGGTGTCGATGAGATTCTGCTGGCGTTGGCGAACAACGATCTGGCAGATCTTGGGAGGAATCGAGTAAGTGGATCATCAGCAAGTGTTGTAGTGTAAGCCATGAAGGCTACTAAGGCGCTAAACTATTCAGAATGGTCCCATGGGCTCTATATCATTCTACGTGGAGTGGTTCAATCGCCTGTCGTCGTTTGCTGCTACCGAGGTCTTGAGGCAGTTGAAGAAGAAACACCGTGTTGAAGTGAGTTGGCTATCTCCAGGGTTCATTCGGAAGCCTACGAGGAAACCCGAGGATAAGTCGTGTCCAGAAGAGAAAAGTATTTTCCAGGTCATCGAGTACCTCATCGATGTGGCAAAAGAATGCTGTGAAATAGGAAATTTTAATAGTTTGATGGCTATTGTTGCCGGACTCTCCCTGCCAGCTATTACCAGGATGAAACGAACTGTAAGCAGCAGGAGTTTTTCTAGTCAGTATAAATTTTCAGGAAATCTGAAGCAATTTTAAAATTGTTGGAAGTGGTGAGGCACTTCCATAAAGAGTATAACTCTACTCCGAAATTTCTAAAAGAAAATTTACCTTTCACTGGGTGGAATTTCTCCCAACCTTTAATTTTTTTTGTTTCGGAATTTCATTAACCATATCCTTTTTCGATTAGAATAGATAATTCTGTTAACCCAACCTCGAATTTTACGTTGATTACTTTTCTGCTTAATTCATCATGCATCATGGGTGCTAGAGATAAAAGAAAGTATAATAACTTGAAACTACCCGAATAAAGTGAACCACTAAAACTTGCAAAATTTGGGTCCGAAATCCTTCTACCATACCCTGATTTTTTGTAGGAAAGGGAATTATTGTAAGAAATTCGAGGATTATATCAGTTTAGCCGAGAAAGCAGAACTGGAGCACGAAAACAAATGTTGATGATCGTAATCACTCGATCAATTAGCATTTCTGTCCAACGATCGAGGGGATTCTGTGGGATACCGTATCTCCTGGGTAGCTACCGTAACCCTGACGAAACATGCTAACATTACAAAATGCATATCTTCCTGTGATCATCACATCAAATAATTCTCTCTTACCTCGGTTAATAAATAAGTACGATCACTGGTTCGATAAAAAGTTACAATAATAAAAGGGAAACAAAAAATTAAGGGATAGCTCCATTTCGTCCGATAGTGAAAAGGAAAAAGAGTAAACCACCAGTAAATTGAAGTAAATTTATCTAGCCAACTAAAAAAAAGTGAATTAATTCGACGGTATTAATACACTACTATTCGTGACTTACGTGAAAGAAGCTGGCGTCCATAGATTCGAGCGAAATTTTTGTTTAGGAATAGATGGTTAAAATGTGGAATCAAAGTTGAGGAATTCCCAAGAGAAATATACACTTGCTGTGAAATACTGCACTATAATCATCAAACCTTGTTTTTGCTTCATTATTTTCTTTGCACGAAGGAGGGATGGTTTTGAGAGGATACGCACTGTTCAAACAATGTATAAATCATTTTACATTTCACAGTTCATTTTACCCTTCATTATACAGTATTTAAAAAAAGTGTTTTCAGTGGTCCCGAGTAGAGAAATCCAAATTGGAAATCCTGCAACACCAACTAGATCCCAGCGGAAACTTCCTGTCCTACCGAGCCACTATGAAAGCGGCACAATGGAGGGCAGAGTCCGCTGGCAGCTGTCAGAGGGTGAGGGTTTTCTTCAATGGCCTGCAATTTTCCTGCGTCGCCAACTTGGAGTAAACAAGATTTTCTGCAGATCGTCATTCCATTTTTCGTCCTCTTGCTGAAGGATCTCTTCCTGGTGTTCCACGGCAGCGTTAGAAGCCTTCCGAATGGACATTTGAATTTCGTGGTTAGTTGAGGCTTTCATGCTTGGTTTTGTGGCTTTGGTTATATTCATTGCTACTTTGTTCGAGAAAAAATCATCACAATACGAAAATATTACTTTTACTCCACGTACCCTGGAACATTGGTTTGTTTTGGCGTTCATGCTACAACATTGATGAAGTGAAGCTAATTCGAACTAGGAGTGGAATTTAATTCCATTTGGTAGGGTTAGTATGTACTAATTAGGATCTCTATTAAATTTAGTAAATTCTATTATAATTAGGAGCTCAGGAACTAACTTCTCAGGCGACGTGCCCGATGCGTGAGAGATAAAACCTTTACTATTATGTCACGTTTCCCACATGAGATCTCAAATCAAATTTTTTTCGCTGAGCCCAGTACCACTTGCATCGTTAAGATTAACCAGGGCAAACTTGTCAACACCTCACGGATTTACCCAACATTCACACGAGTATCGACACATTTACCCTGGGTTATCTCAATGATGCGTGCAGGCTGTAAAGATATAATTTCACGTTTCGTTTTTGTAATGTTACTGTAGGAACATACATGTATTAAGAGTTCTAAGAGTATCAGCTTCAAAGCCCTATAATTGATTTTTTGTGACATATTTTCACGGAAATTTGTCTCAATTATCGGAGGATCCAGGCTGTTATACCTCCTGAAAAACTCGCTGGCTTCCTTCCGAAGAAATACAACAGTTCAATAAAAATTTTGAAGTATTCAAGCATAGCCATACAATTGAAATAACAATCTCAGGGGGATAAATGCAATTTTCAACCTACATTTTACCCTTTTACCTTACACCTACATACCCTTTTACCTACAATCCTTCAAGTACGTTCTTACATGTGGATTTGGAGAGGTCCTATTAACCGTTCATGAATCATTCCAACCGATTCCTATCAATTGTCGTTAGGTAATTTTTCATCTATGCAACAATTTGGGAAATAAACTTTGAGCTTATTGGCCTTGGAGGCGTTGCGTAACCCTTCTCGGGAAAGTTCACCAGCAACGATTAACACTTCTTCGGCTGGGAATAAGTGCGATTCCCTGGGATTCGAAATGACCTTGTCACAGCCAAAAACAGGAACTGTTAGGAAATATGGATTTGAAAATCAAGGGATCATACGGCTGTGAGAAATTTAGTATTTTTTTTTTTGGTGAGATCGAGACCCTTGGGAAAGTTTGAAGAATTGCAAGGGGAAATCTCATCGATTTTCTGATTTGCATGTGAAGAAGCACAAGAATTTATTGGTGGAATTTGATAATTTCCAGGCGTACTCTCAAATCGCTGAACAACTGCGATCCGTCGTTCGATGGAAAGGTGTGCAATGCTCGTTCCAGAAAAATGCTGCCGTTCTTCAGTACATGCTTGTGTCGCCTTTATATGGTGAAAAAGGTTGGTTTAATTTTTCCATAAATAATTTATTCTATATACTCATGCACCAATACTGTGCTCCAACACAACAATCACCACATTAGTAGGGAAGAGCTCATCAAGTAGTGTTATGACTGTTCCTTTGCAGAATCTATGCTGGCATCATTCGAATGCGAACCTGCTGAAAGTGCCGCAGAACGCGAGCAGCTGAAGAAGTTAAAAGTACGGTCGTGAATTTCTCCCACGGTTCTTCTACATTATTACGAAATACAATGCACCATGGACATAATTCCATAGTTCTTTTCCTTCGAGTGCCAGACCACATTCTAGTGTTTTGTCACCTAGTCGTATAGCTTTATTCTCATGGGTGTTTTCTAGTATTCCATTCATTTCGTTGTGTTTCTTCGATATTTCCGTGTTTTTGTCTTTTTCGTTAGAATTTCTATGAAGAATTCTCTATTAACTGTAATGTTTCGAGCACATTTCACAGCCATCTGACTAAGGTTCTTGCCTGTGGTCGGTTATGGTTTTTGCGCGACATGGAAAGGTGCAAGTTAGGAGAGGCAGGCTTGAACAGTCCGAATGTACATTGAGTACTATGGCTGTTGGCAAATGGTGAGGCAAAACACGATCGTAATGGGGTTTGAGCTTCAACCTTCTCCTCTTTTCTGCGGAGGTGATTGGGAGCGCCAGAAGCTATATGTATACCTTATGCAGGCGTTATGTTACAAGCACTTGATCACATGCTACTTATGCTACTTTTCATGCTAGAACGCTCAGCTGGAATAGTAAAGATTATCTCAAGGATTTGGAGCTCTGGAGTTTTTCAAGAGAAATCGCGAAATTGCCTAAAGAAGCAGCAAGTTCAGATTAAACAAGCTGCATGCTAAAAAGTTTGGAATGCACGAGGATAAATTTTCTGGATTTTTCGAAGAGCTAGTTTCGTTCAGGTTTCTTCCGAAAATCCTAGCCAGCCATCAGTAATACTCGACAGATTCAAAGTGTCACATGTCCTGACTTATGCTTCGCATCTGACAAAGGATGTGCACTAACCCCGAGGATTGGAACGAAACATTCATCCTCGGAAGCATTGCCTAAGATAATGCTAATGTATGCATATTATTTCTTGCCCAACAGTCTTGATGCGCTCAGGAGAGTAGGTCAAAGATTTCCCTAATGCAACAATACATATAGGAGTCCACCCTGGACTAGAATCCATGAAGGTTTGACCAAACCATTCGTGCTTGCCATAGTTAGCTGCCTCATACACTATAGAGTGTTTGGAGATGCAAAATTTGGTGTGGTAATCTGGATTCGCCTTGTTATGTGTGCTTGTGTCGTGGCTGCAAGCACAGCAGCAGTTGGGTCTTCCAAGCTCTGCAGGTCCCAGCACACGTCTTCCTGGGGGCAAGCTGGGCTTCGTAGAAAGGCGAGAGCAAGGGGGCTTTGTACCGGGGTCTGGGGCGGAGCTCAGGAAAAATTCTGGTTTTGTCACTTCTAATGAGACTGCCCTTGCTTTCATAGGGGCAATAGAGACGACGGTCAAAAAAACGGCCCTCAAGGATGCTGTTCGTGCTTTGACCGGCCAGACGACTGTCCGGACAAAGTATTCCGATTGGAGTGCATATTGTACGAGCTCGGACTCCCTAAGATTCTGAGAATGCTGCGTAGTCTAAACGTAACCAAATGAATTAATATCTTCACCGACAATAGAACTAAGGGAGTACTACAAGTGTTCGAACGGACGGCCAAAACTTATGTACCGTACGGAACACAAATGCGAAGAACGCTTTTTCAGGAAATTTCAAGGGAAGTCCAGCCTTTAAGATTGGCCGTGAAAGTTGGCCCCGTACTAAAGTGTCATGGTGGTGAGATGATGTGCCTGCACATCTCGTCGCCATATATGGGGCGATCATTGCACGCGCGACGATCTCCCAACACTGTTATATAGGAGATCGTTACCATTCGCAGCAGTGCTGGGAGCATGCCGGTGCGAGGCGATGATCTCCTCGCCCTGGAGGGCGATGATCGCCATATTTTGATGACGAGATAGTGTGCGTAGTGAAGAGACCTCGAGTAAAGTGCTCGGAGCATCTCACTCGCAGGGTGGCGATGATGTGAAGTTAAGTGAATTCAGGAGAGCAAAATTACCGGAATGCTTCTTCTCTGACTTTTCCCTCGTTCAGTTCTGGGCCCGGATGCATCATTGAGTTTACCTCAGGTAAGGGGGGTTTTACCTCCTACCTTACCCGTAACTTGGCACTCATCAAGATACTTACCCCGGCACAGCGGGGTAAGGTGGGGGGTAAGACCTACCTGACTTTGAGCGGCAGGTAGGCCTTACCTTTCGGTGTTTACCCCTGCTGATTCGGTGCTCTAAGGATGATTTGTGCTCCACTCCCAAGCTGATTCAAACAGTTGGGCGCGATTTTTTGTGCAGTGGCCTTATTATAGTTATCTTTTCAACCGATGAATGTCAAGCTTGACCTCTATTCGTTGTCAAGCATTCGCATAGGTTTTTTTGCTGTGTGGATTGCTTGAATCATTTATTTCAATCTATTGCCATCATTATTGATTTCTAGTCATTGTTGTGGTCTCGTATAGCGGATTTTCCATTGTGATCTTAACTCTAGTCATCTTTCCATCAAGTCTTCCACTAGGTGGAACTCTTCGTTTTTGTAATACCGTGTTTGTAGATAGAAAGCCCAACATTCGAAACCTTCTACGCTCTATCTTCTGCTCACACCCTTTCATAATTCCTCCAGTCACTTCATTGACTGAATGAAAATTGAATGAATAAATTGAATGATTCTAGCAGCTAAAACAACGGCCTGGCACTATGTCATCGTCAAAAGAATGGGAATGCTGTTTTCTGTAGTTTTCAAATTCATATCAATGGTTTTTTTGAATTCCTCCTTGGTGATCGTTCCTTCTTTGCAGAGAAACTCTCATGCTTATGAGGGCTGTGGACTAAACCATCCGTCAATTTCGCTCCGACAAGATTCCTATGCACTAGCGGCTCATATCTCTCTTTCTTACAATTCGTCATAGGAAGCAGATGATACGCGCACAATTTTCGTACCGATCTTTGTTTTCCTCTGAACATCGTCCTGTGCCCTTACAACTCGATCAATAGCCCCTTATTTACAAGACGCCGTTGTTGTTATCATAGCAGTTACAGTGGGCGTCAATGGCGGTGACCCATCTGCGGCCTCAAACAGAACGCGGCGCGACCGCGCCGCTCGAGCGAGAATCCTCTCCGGGAGATCAAATTATGGGGTTTTCTTGATAGTCAGTTAGTTTTCTTATTAGTTATTACCAAATANCTTACGACCCCCCACCCTCTTTCCCTACCCTCCGTACGACCCCCCCTTGATAATTTATCGACACACGCTTGACCCTGAGGGGAATGGTTTAGGAGTCTACCGAACCGGTTACCTGCCGTCTTTCCATCAATATCCTTCCAGCAATATCCACCGAAGAAGGTACAAGCGACTGTGTCAGGTATGGTGACCTCAGAAATCATTCTATCCTTCCAAGACACCCTTTGGACTGAAATCTTGGTTGACGATGCCATTTGCAAGATACGAGCGGGAGAGCTCATAGGATGTTATAATTGTGCAAAAGGGGGAAGCGCTCAAGTGTTATGCACGTCATCCCAAGACAATGTGCAAGCTGAAGTAGTGTGTGATTCGGCTACCTTTACTATCCCGTGTAACACCACTGGCATAGAATCCTTATTGCATTTTAGTCTTTCACGGGCTAGGATCCACCTTTTTTGCTCCGTTTCTTGTGGGCGTCTAACATCATCATTCGAACTCGGTGGAGTTTTGAAGTTTACCGCTTCTGCCCAAGGACTAATCCAACAATGGCTTGAAGGAGAATCCGTACACTTCTCATCAATCTCGTGGCCGGATTTCTTCCACATCGCCACAGTTTTTGTTCAGTGGTATAAAACATTGGCAGCTGCAATAATTACCCTACTTCTACTGGTTACAATAACATACGCTTTCCTTTCCACGTATGGAGTGAAACTCCTTTATAAAATCATCTACTTGACATTCAAATGTGTTTGGGGTACGATAGCACTTTTCCTCAAAGGCATCTCTAGCGTACTCACTAAATCGGTAGCAGTAACTCACAACAAACTGCACTAGAAGTCGAGAAACAATTGCAATAACTTTTTGTACCAGTTCTCTTGTAGAGTAGATGTTATATTGTAGGCATCGCTTCCATACTTCGGATCGTGTTAACAGCAATACCTGAGGCAATATCTTCAATACAATATCGTTCGTTTTTCCACTATTTTTTTCTTTCTCCTCGCGTTGGTAACCGCCGCTCATTGATCTCTTCTCCAGCCTCAATACGACCAGCGCAATGGCAAAGAACGAATATCTCAATGAATTGGAAAAGTTGGCGACTCTCCATCAGGCAACAAGGAAAACAATAGAGTCGGAGATCACTAGTGCGATCGACAATATTATTCGTCGTATTCGGTTGGCCGGAACAGTCGACGCTTCCTGGACTCACCACCTCATGGTGCACACTTCATCAGAGGCCGGAGCCGGAGCACAAGCGCTCCAACTTTGTAAGCTGATCAGGGACGCAACAATAGCTCGAGAGTCACTTATGCGATTCACGGAAAGGTTTCTCCTACTTCACTCGCGGCTGCAATATGATGCTATTCAGGGTAAACCCAAGTCTCAGCTGACAAACCTCAAAGAGGACAACATCAAGGAGAAGGTGATCAGAACCTTGAAGAAATTGGACAACAATATCGAGGAGATGCAGCAAGAGCTTAACCGCCTCGAACGGCTGGTCAATATGGAAACAACATGCATGCAAGACCTCAAGAGCATGATCAGAACAATGGACCAAAAAGTGAAGACCTTTACCCTTTCGACACCGCAGCAAGGCCCGTTAGAGGACACGATAGAACCTTCCCTAGAACATGAAGTGACGGCGACAACGGAAACCACCACAATAGAGGAGCATAGAAAGGAAGCATCAGAACCATCTGAGGAACCGTCAGAGGAGAAGGGTAAGGAAGATAGCCCTGGCACGGACAATAGGGTGCCTCTCACTGATGACGAATACATGGCTTGGCTGGTAGAGCACAATACGGTAGAGGAGGAAGAGGTTTCTGACCACGCAAGCTACAATAGCGAGAAAGAAGAAGAAGAACCTATACCTGTTCCTCCGAAACAAACTCGTCTCTGTTCTGATCTGTTGCCAGAACCGGCAAAAAACGAGCAAGATCAATTGCGGAGGGATCTCAATAACCTCCTCTATGGNCAATAGCGAGAAAGAAGAAGAAGAACCTATACCTGTTCCTCCGAAACAAACTCGTCTCTGTTCTGATCTGTTGCCAGAACCGGCGAAAAACGAGCAAGATCAATTGCGGAGGGATCTCAATAACCTCCTCTATGGGCTCAATCTCCTGCCGAAACGCAAGATTGGGGAATCGTCAATGGGTGTCGCCCCCCACATACGGTGCACTTTTTGCGGGCAGAATGGGCTGCACTACTCAGATTCCTGCCCACACATCACGGACGGCGATGACAGGTGGTTTTTTGTGCGCGAGCAAGGGTTATGCCCGCATTGCCTAGAACGGTGCGATCCACGGAGGGAATGTTGGAGCAAGAAGAAAAAATGCTGGTATTGCTCTGTTGTGGAAAATACCATTCTGCGGTTTCTCATCCCCAATGATGGCGGACACCACAGGGCATTATGCAATATTCCGAACTCCGAAGGCAAGATACGGGAGCGTGTTCAAGAGATCAAGAGACAACTGAGCAATCGCTGAGGTGCCGGGAGTATAGCTCCGCTACAATATGTAATCAATAGATTAAACATGGTGAGGAAACATTTTTCCATTTCATCCAATTATTTATAAACAATGCGAATTCGTCTGAGATTAATCTTGATACGTTTAGAATACTCTGAATGCCTCCTTGCCCCGACGCCTATGTAAGCATCTGCCACCGCAGCGCGGGGGCTTCGACCGTACGACCTCGTCCGCCTGTCTCGTTCCCGGCCGATGCACCAATTGTGGGTATTATTGAGTTGCTCGCCTTCACCCTTGACTAGGATGGCCACGCGGTTATTGTTCTGCTCTTAAGAATAATAGCAAATAATAAATTTATTGCAGTAGTAGCAAATAACAATATTTATTGCAGTATATATACAAAGGGTCAGACCTATTGAATAGTTCCACGCTCTTGATGGTGGAGATGGATGCCTTTACGCTATTGACGCAGAGAATTGTGGTAGAGAATCTTGGACGTATTGCGGATGATGACTTGATGAAGCGCACACTCTTGCGTTGTAGCGTGTGGCGTACTGACGATGCAGGCGGACGAGGTCGTACGGTCGAAGCCCCCGCGCTGCGGTGGCAGATGCTTACATAGGCGTCGGGGCAAGGAGGCATTCAGAGTATTCTAAACATATCAAGATTAATCTCAGACTAATTCGCATTGTTTATAAATAATTGGATGAAATGGAAAAATGTTTCCTCACCATGTTTAATCTATTGATTACATATTGTAGCGGAGCTATAGACCGATCACATTCATATTTAGGCATTATCGCACCTAGCAAGCAATCATAACACATTATCCGTTATCGGAGGTCGGGAAAAACCGACTTGCACTGTAGTTGCGAAAGAGAATATATCGGATGTAACTGAGTGATAGGCGATTTGCTCAAAGAAACACTGTGAAAGCATTCTGCTAATGCAAGCAGAGAGATATGTACATATGGAGCAGTTGAGAAAGATTCCGAAAGACATCGTTTCCGGGGATTGTGTGAGGACGTTGCACCAGTACACATACATGTAAAAGACCACTCAACACTCCCGTGAATTGCTTATCTTAACGAAAAGATCTCTGTTCCTCCTTTTTCTGCGGGGACAATGCTTTTAAAGACAGTGTCCATGCAAAAAAGCTTACTACTTCGAATTTGGTATCCTCTTACTCTACTCGTCAAGCTGATTGCAATTATATAGGTTTTGTCCACGAAAGCCTAGAAATTCGTGGTTTTAAAAGGTTGAAAGTTACGATGTGGACGAGTTGTCCGGCCAAGAATGAGAAGGTAGCAGTGAGGCTTCCCGAACTCCCACATTTTGGAAAACCCAGCTGATTACCGTTGACCATAAACTCTAAAGCATCATGAGGAACATTTACGACACCATTCTACTTTTTTCATAGGTAATTTTACTAGCAACCAGTTTTTTCCCCAATTGTAGTCGAAATTCTAGGCCGGTATCGATTACAATACGCCTCAAATTCAGGAATACGTGTTCAGCAAGCTGACCCATGTTGGGAAGAGTGCCATCCCCAGCATAGCGGAATGGAGAGGGACCAGACTGCTAGACGGTGGGATATGTCTTGGTCATCTCCGACAGCATCTGATCTGCTTTCACGATATCGTCGAAGGGGCGGAGCGGACACTGGAATGGCTCTGGGTACTAATAGTGACGATTCTGCCTGGACACTGCCTTAAAAGGGTGTTTGTGAGGATTTGGGGCCTTTATTGTTGGTCGAAATTTGCGAATCGAAAGAATAGACGTACACTAATAATAGTACTGTTGTTTAAATCATTCAGTGCGTATTCAGCTCAATGAGATCAAACAGTCACCTGGTCTTCTTGAGTTTTTATTCCTGCAATTTTTGTATAAAAGTCATATAGTCAACTCCAAATGTCCGTAGACAAGAGATGGGGCCGCGGCGCGGGTCTCTTGCTGTCTGCTGCACGGATTCAGCGTGGCATGCAGGGAAGAGACACGGAGGAAAACCGCGTCGCGGTCCCAACTCTTGTCTGCGGACATTTGGAGTTGACTATATCATCTTCCTGATTCAAAGGACAACTCCGACGTACAAGCAGTGGCAGACACAGGGGCACTTCACCCCACGAGTATGGGTCGCCGGATTTCAAAATTACCTTACAAAAAATAAAAACTTTGTATTGATGGAGTTTAAGTATTTATTATCATTTTAAAATAGTTGTATCAACTACATATTCAATATTATGATAATTATTTCACTTCTCATTCGGGCCCCAAACCGCGCAGACCCCAATTTTTGAAAGGAATTGCGTACATGCATGTCTTGAGGTGGCGATTCACGTCACTACATGATAGTTTTCACCTAATTTGCCGCCCAAAAACTGAACTTTCTCCAAAGGAATTCGAGACGCTGATACCATTTGGATCGTATGACTGTGTTTACAAACGAAACTCTAAAATTTCATACTATCTACTATCTATTAATTGGCACTTCAAGTGTGTGTGTGTGTGTGTGTGTGTGTGTGTGTGTGTGTGTGTGTGTGTGTGTGTGTGTGTGTGTGTGTGTGTGTGTCTGTACACAAGAACCAGCCATTAAAAACGGAAAATACCTACACCATCGTGTTCAGCTCGTCGAGTTATGTACAAAGGTTGCAAATTTTGATTTTTACCTTAATTTACAGGATGTTTTGGGCCACTTTTGTCATGTTCAAACATGTTAAGGACCGACTGTTGTGTTTACCACAGTTGGAATGAATGAGATAAGCCCAGACACTATATAAGGGAAGAGATGGGTAGGATCTCTTTATGTCGAAGAGGAGGAGCCAGGAAGGCGAAGAAGGACACGGATGAGGGGTGGCGCTGTAGGGGTGAGCCGGCGCCCAGAAGGGGTGATAATGCTATGCAAAGGGTACACTTTTGCGGCAACGCTGCGCTGGCGTCCAAAGTGGGGGGAGATGGATCCACGGGTGGCGATCGGACGTGTGGAATCGCCTGGAAAATGAAGAAGTGCAGGGGCAAGTTCTAATCCTACACAAGGAGTGCGCCATTGCGCCTTTCTCTCCTACGTGCTTCCCTTCCATCCCTACACCTACTTCCTCATCATTTCTTTCCCCACTCCCTGTCCTTTCCATTCGTGTCTAAATCAACCGCCTCCCCCCTTCGTGTTTATATACACCAGTAGACCCTTATCACTTTAGTTACCATAACAGCCAGATAAACATATGTCATTCCAAATGGTCATTCGCGCTATATCGGTTACATTCAAATATTAATAGCCCACAGGGCCAACGAAGGAGAATCACCTTGCGGAGACGGGAGAAGGCCACCTCTAACGGATTTGAGCAATTTTCAGGAGATCGTTGGCTCTACATGGGTGAATATTGAGTCGTATCTTCCAAAAGGTTCTCCAGGGTTTTCACATAATGTAAAGTATGCGAGCGAAGCGGGCATCATTAGAAGTCTGGAAGTCCGGCGTTAGCCGGACGGACAGACTGGTTCCCATTAATCGCCAATTAGGTGGTGTTTAATCACATGAAGGGCCACTTTAGAAAAAACAGGTTGGAAATTTAACCTTTCTTTTTCAAAAGAGGAGGATGGCTTTATGGGATTTGTAGGAAAAGAGACAAAGATGGACAAAAATATAATTAGCTGCTGAATTTGATGGCAAGCCCTGTTTTGGGACAATATGTACGATTTTATTAGAGTGACCGGAAAATGCCATGTCTGCATTTTCGTGAGCATTGTCAAAAAATTACGAGAAAACAAGAACGATACTATGTATATGGTATATCAAGCACTCTATTAGAAACCAGAAGCCAGATTCATCCAAAACAGCTTGTCCTGCAATTTTGTAGGTCGCAAAAACTAAGGTTAGACGACTGGAGCAGGCTTGTAATTATTTTTGGCCCACGTGGAAAAACTCGAACAGATTTCCTTCATTCTTCGTGTAATTTTTCCGATGATTCAATGCCAAAAACGCACGCGGAACCGCGTCCGTATCTAGCTATTTTTTTCCGATTCGTGCAGAATCCACTCGAATTTACGCAAAAAACGAACGAGTTCCGCTAGAATTTGTACTTCGGATAACTACCGAGATCTGCTGATGTTGAGTCAAGAATTAAGTGTGCAAGAAGAAATTAGTGAACGCCGCTTATCTAAGAATTTTGGCCCAAAATACAAAAAAAATACGATGCACAAAGACTATGACAACGAGATTTGCAAGATGAAGTGCTAACGTAAAAAAATCAACGAAGAAGGACGCGTAATGGGTGAAAAAACTTTTCACGGGTAGAAAACGCAGAGAAAGAAGCAGAAGGACGCAAACAAGATCCTTAGCACTAGGAGAATCTTGTGCTGCTTTCCTCGTTTATTAGTAGCCGATGAAACCTCAGTCGAAGCGGTTGCAGCGAGAAGCACAGGAAAGCCCTGAACCCTTAATTAACTCGACGTTCGTTAGGAATAATTACCTCGGAACAATTATTATTACCAGGCCAAATTAGAATCACAGGATCGGAATCAATTCCTAGGGAGAAGAATAGACTGGTGCTGCTAAACCTTCCCTACTGCAATGTTGACATCGAACTTTTCTTCACATTGTGCAGTCTACGGAAAGTATTATAAATGCATTCTTAAGAACATTAGAAGGATTCTAATGTTAGGTCAGGAATCAGTAAATTATTTTAAAAAGCTGCAGACAAATTTTCAAAAGCTGTAGTAACTGCTGAAGGTACGACGGTTATAAAGAAGGTTGTGCCCAGGAGGAAAAGACGGTATGATAATTATGCCAACAATAAGTTAACCGACTTATAACTAAGATTCAATTTCATTCCAGTCATCATTTGAGCGACAACTCTGGGGATTTTGTGATTCATTTATTTATCTGTTTATTCATTTGGGGCGGGTGTGGTGCAGTGGCAAGAGGCTCGCTGCGCACGCACACGATCCATGGTTCGATCCCGCCCGTGGCCAACCAAGCCATCCATCTCCCCGGGTCGGTAAATTGGTACCAGAGGAGTCTGGGAGGATGAAGCACTGATTTGGTTCATCGGATGCCCCCCGCAAGTCCCTGTATAGGGCACAATCCCACGGGCGTTGATCAATCCCACATGACGGGATTGATCAACGCCGACCACTTTATCCTTTATCCTTATTTATTTAATGGGAGGGGGCTGAACGTGCCAAGACAAGTGTGTGAGACTACAGTGATCACACTAAGTCACCCTGCTACCAAGCGGGCAGTGCTTACAAATAGGCAACGATTTAGAAAGAACAGTTAACACGCTTTTATTATTCAATTGATTGTGGTTGGTGTCATTAGTTGATTATTTGTCGATAATGACGATAACAGTATCAATAAGGTGATATATTCTTCTATTCAATAATACCACCACTATTGCCTTCATTACTATTTTATTGATACAAAATCGATTATTACTGCAGTGGAAGAAATGAACAAGAATTTCACTCTGGTCCCACGTCGCGCAAAGTCCAGGACGCCGACTGCCGTCAATGTATAGTCTGGTACAGGCCCCAGCACGAGCTTGTCGTGGGGTCGGAGCGAAAACGAAGCCCCCTTTGAAAACCCAGAATTTTACGAAGCCCCGCCTGAATCCAATTGCAGTGGAAGTTACCACGAAACGTTCACGAACAAGGTTTANTATGTTTAGAATACTCTGAATGCCTCCTTGCCCCGACGCCTATGTAAGCATCTGCCACCGCAGCGCGGGGGCTTCGACCGTACGGCCTCTTCCGCCTGCATCGTCAGTACGCTACACTCTACAGCGCAAGAGTGTGCGCTTCATCAAGTCATCATCCGCAATACGTCCAAGATTCTCTATCACAATTCTCTGCGTCAATAGCGTAAAGGCATCCATCTCCACCATCAAGAGCGTGGAACTATTCAATAGGTCTGACCCTTTGTATATACTGCAATAAATATTGTCATTTGCTACTACTGCAATAAATTTATTATTTGCTATTCTTAAGAGCAGAACAATAACCGCGCGGCCATCCTAGTCAAGGGTGAAGGCGAGCAACTCAATAATACCCACATGAGTGCTGTCTTTAAACGATGTTGTCAGGAACCAGTTTTTTTTTCCTTTTTGTGAAAATCATCACAGGAACTAGGTGTTAAATAAAGGAGGTTTAAAAAAAGTCAACAACAAAGAAGTTACTAGACCATGTAGCACTGAAATGTCTATGAAAATCCTAGGTATAGAAGAAATGAGACAAAACTTCCAGCTTCTCCCCGAAGGAAAAGATACCTAACTATGACAGAATAGGTCGATGCTTAGGCATTTACAGTTTGTTTCAAATGCGGCTAAGGTTGGGTATTCGTGCACCTTTTTTCCACATTGTTACCGTGTTACCTTTTTTTTCACATTCTCCACTTTCTTAGCACCCTCCAGCGCTCTTTTCCTCTCTGCCGTCCCGGCAGCTATCTTCCCCAGCGGAATGGACTCTACAAGAAGCGTTTCGGTATTGCACAGAACCAGATCATTCCATCAGGTTTGAGGGAAGCTAAATATATCGCGGGGAGCTAAATGAATCGAAGCCCCTCCCCAAAAAATCAAACATAAGAGAAATCCAAAGGTAAAATTGAACAAAAAAAAACCTACTCATCGGCGCATCTGGTCGATCCTTTTTCGGCATCTCAAACATCTGATGATATGCACAAAACACGGAGCTAGTTAACTAGTAAACAATCAGCACATCCATCGTACCTTCAGACACGACTAACGTGCTTATCCGAGAAAGGTGATGGGGGCGGCTAGGTACCTATATAAATCTGCAATCAGCTTGAAGCGAAGAAAAGATTGGTCCAAAGGCATAAATGGATTACCTCACCCAGGCAAGTCCCTTTGGAGTGTACTGAAGTTGCACAAAATACACAATCTTCAACACAACGGTATGCCCGCTGAACATCAAATCGCCATAAAGAATCACATCTTGACCGGATGTGAGACGCGACATGACAACTTAGGTCAAGAATCTCAAGATGAATTTGACGATGCATTGGTTACTTGAATAGAAATGAGAAGATGAAAGAAAATGAAAACTTTGTTTAATGTTACAAAGTCAAATTCGATTAGAAATCAAAGAAAAACGTGGGGCCGTAGTAATTGCACTATAGCTGCCGGTTAACCAGCAAGTTAAACCGGTAGTTGTACATTCCATAACCTGGAACCGTTGTGAGCTCAATATGGTGTGAATAATCAAGCCATTAACTTAGTTCCGATAATCGTGATATAACCAGCAGGTTATACCACGGCTTGGATCCTGGTCTCGGGCGCTCCGAAACTATCGGTTGAGCAGATCGCACAGGCACTGCCATATCGATATTGCTAGAGTGCGCGCAGAGAACGCGCAGATATCATAGACGCAGGCAAATGGAGATCCCGGTTATTAAAAAGTCCTCGAGAGGACTTTTCAATAACCGAGATCTCCATTTGCTCCACTTTTACGCTCTTGCGGGCACAAAACGAATGCTCATCCAACTTTGCATTATAGCTGTGAATCTGATGCTCCAAAGGACCAAGGATGTGTGGGAATTGTTTTTGTTTGAAAGCCTCTCATGGTTTTTTTTTTCATGAAAACAAAACAATGAACCAGCTTCGGAAACGGATCCTATCGCATCTTGAATTGGAATTCAGCATATTGAAATGAAATCAACAGTGTTCGAGGCACTGCATATCGAGGCTTCACATTAAGTATACCAGTTACTAGTTTGTACTAGTTTGTGTTTTTGGGCGGTGGAGGGTATTCATGAGTCGTCCCATCGAGTAAGATGTGCATGAAACGTTCCACCGAGTGAGATGTGGCAGAGTGGTTAACGCGATAGGCCACTGTGATGGTAGTGCGGGGTTCGAATCCCGCAGATGGCCAAAGCTTTGCATTTTCGTACTTCACTTTTTTGTTCTCATTCAGTAGTGAAAAAGGTTTAAACACATTAGTTATGCTCGGTTCTGCCATAGAAATGGAAAAAAAACCACACTAAATGTAGATTGATTCACTTTCAATACAGTGTTCAGTAATGAATACTTCCCCTGAGAATCAGTTATCTCACTACTAGTACAGTACATATTTACAACAGCGATGTGTATGCAGTCGGTTTCCTTCATCATTATGTAAGTGGAGGTTTACCTGCACGGTGGCGCAGTGCGATGACTGCAGTCTCACGTGCTGTTTGTCACGCGTTCGGTTCCTCCCGCAAGCAGAATTTTGCAAACAAGATTGAGAGACGAATGGATCCACAAGGATTTCGTTCAAGTCATGGCTGTAATGTGGCTATAGCCTGGTTATAAACCGGTTATCTTAGGGAACCGGCAGTTGTCTAAGGACATAACTTTCTCTATAACCGTCGGTTACGGCGCAATTACTACGGCCCGTGGTTTTCTATGAAATGCGTCAATAAGATTTCTGAAGAAGATGTGACGAGAATCCGACATTGAAATACTTCATACTACTTCATTTCGATTGGGTTGAGAATTTTGAATCCAACATTTTTTATTAATGTTCAAGAAAAAAAAGACAAAGAAGTGTACCCATTCATTAGTGGTGCTTCCTCCTGGAATGACTCAAAAAGCCATACAGAACAGAGTACTCTGCCTATGATACGAAATTTTCAACACGCAAAAGCTATGACTAACCGGTTTTGAAGAAA
The DNA here is from genome assembly GCA_000688135.1 of Ancylostoma ceylanicum. Taxonomy (NCBI): domain Eukaryota; kingdom Metazoa; phylum Nematoda; class Chromadorea; order Rhabditida; family Ancylostomatidae; genus Ancylostoma; species Ancylostoma ceylanicum. The sequence continues at coordinate 135,084 of JARK01001374.1, forward strand.
TGGCGAAGAATAGGGAGATAACAATATCAAAATTGAGTGATCCTGAGAAAGGCAGCAGAGAAGTCAAAGAAGAATCCTACCAAAACCTAATTATTGAAGAAAAACAGACTTCACTGTGTGCAATTGAAGGAAAAGTGTACGACATGTTGCACAAAAAGTTCATTGTGAGTTTCTTCGAGAAACTCTTCTGTGACACCAGAGTAATTGACCGGCAGTTTATTCAATGTTTTTCATCCATTTATTAATTATTTTTCTTTAAAAAAACGTGTGAAAAATTATTAAAATAGAGAAACTTAAGGAGGTGGAAGAGAGGTATGAAGATAGGAGGTTAGGCTTAAGGGATGGATGCCAGAACTTGAAAAGAAAAACTCTGAGGTGGAAAAATCGAAAATTAAACGGAAATAATTGCTTGTGTATACAGCGGAAACTTTGGCATTTTCTTCAAAAAACTAGAAATTTGTGCGTAGCTAGATCGTGGATGAATGTACGGGGTCTTTCCCTTGTGCACGCACAAAACGTGTTGTGGGATAACGACATAAAATACAAAGCTAATTGCAGTTCTTTATATACTGGACTCCAAACGGCTGTGGACAAGGAGCGGGACCGCGGTGCGGCGTTCTTGGGCAGAGACACAAGGGCTCTGCATGCTGGCTCTCAATGTCTGCTTCTGCCAACAGCAGAGAACTCGAGTACCACGCCGCAGCCGACAACCAGAGCCAGCATGCAGAGCCCCTGTGTTTCTGCCCAAGAAAGCCGCGCACATCTCTTATCTCCGGCCGTTTGGAGTTCACTGTAGATTGTTCCTGCGTTGCGATTGTTTCAAAAATCTGAACCGAGGCACAGAAGAGGCACGAATGAACCGAAGGGAGAACTAGCATACACAAGAGTTTACATATTGAACAGTGGTAAAAAAAGCCATAATCAATCTCAAAACTCGAACAACTCTGTGTGTCTCTTTCGATTCGCTGCTCATCGACCCCTTCTTCGAAACCATCGCAAGCACGGTAAAACCAAGGTCGCAAATGGCTGCACCGTTGTCCAAGGGATGGAGATCGAGCTCTATTTCTCCGCTGTCATCGGCCATTAGCAGTTGGAAATCGTCCACGCTAGCTGCTGCGAGCTCGTATTGGCGTACCATAGAGAACAGTGCAAGAAATCCTATGGAGTCGTACCTCAAAGCAATTCCGAAGTCCCTGAAGAAATGGTACAGACGATATCCGATCACTTCTCCGACCTTGGCAGTGGGTTGCACAGAAATCTGTAAATTGTTAAACTTTTCCATTAACAGAAAACGAATCTCATCAACTGTCATTAAGTTTCTAGGGTTCAGCTTCATCGCGTCGCGAGGTTGACGCCAACGATTGCAGCAGCACCAGTGCTGCTGACGCATGCATTCAGAACCACACGCTTTTGGACAGTTTGCTCGTGCGCGACAAGGCATAAACACAGTTTGCAGCGATCCAATAATTTCTAATGTTGCGTTCGTTTTCTCACGGAAACAAAGACTTCATTTTTAGCTGCTAAAAATCACAACCAAGTATGGAGAATGGCCATAACACTGTGAAACCTCCAATAAACAACTCGGAATCTTGAAGTAAACTAAAGTCTTTCTCGAAATATCACGTTCGATATTTCACAAATGCACTAGCACTACAAAGGGAAATCTGGGTGGAAGCGCAGATTATCGGTGTGCACACATTTGATTCCAAATAACAAAAGTATGTGCCCAGAATACCAAAACCTGGGAGTCTAGAAATCATAAGATAGCAATGAAATTACAAAAACCACAATATGTGTGTCCATATTTTTCCCATGCAATCCAGGAAAGTGACTGCATAAAAAAATAAGTAAATCGAAATGTGATACAAACCTCGTTGTCGTCATAAAGTCCGAGCTGTCAATCAGTGGTGTCGAAAGATACGTCACTCACATTCGGTAAATCCTTGGCACTTGTTAAGACGTCATTGTTATATAATGCCTTCTCATCAAGATCCACATTCTTCAGCTGACCGAACCACGATGCTATTGCCTGAGAAAGGGGCGCATATGAGGAACGTGAGTCACTGATTTTGAGTACTGTCCTGATATATGAGCCGAAATCAGAGTGAGACGGATGTGTATTATACTTTGGAATATTTGAAATTTTTAATCGAATTTTTATTCGAATTTCAACTTTTCGGGTAACCGAATTTCGAATTCAGTCGATTTTTGAGTTTTTCGAATAATCAAATTTTGAATATATTCGATTTTTCACTATTATTGAACAATCGAATCTCGAATTTATTCGATTTTTGATTTTTTTCGAATAATCGAATTTCGAATACATTAGGTTTTTCACTTTTATCGAATATTCGGATTTTTCATTTGTATCGAATTTTCGAATTTTGAATATATTCGATTCGTCATTTGTTTCGAATTTTCGATTTTATTCGGTTTTTCAAACTCCGAACAATCGAATAAATTTGAAATTTTGTTTCGTTTTCATTCGATTACTTGAGCAGTTTTACTATTTCGGGAATCGTGGAGCCTGCGATGACCTTAAAATTTGAAGTTGGTGGTGAAGGTTTTTTTTACTATGATAGACGCTCTGCAAGTATGCTTGACTTCAATAATGACATTCTCAAAACTCAAAGATACGAAGAAATATACCGGCCGAATCAGTGCTGTAGGGATTGTAGCTGCAATATGGCACTAAATCTTGAAGGCAGGGTCTGACCAAAACGGTCTCTATGTGTCCCTGAAACCAACAATCGTGTCGTAACAGTCCTCCATGCGGCAACACGGAGGTGTTGCTGTTTTGATTAATGCAACAAGGTCGATGCTGCTTCGTTCACCAATACAGAGACACAGGTGCTGCAGCACCACATGGCGCTGCTAGCACCATAGTCCACCACTATACAGGGGACCACGCAAAAAGTGTTGCAACGGGAGATGTGATGCAGTACCATGTGGTGCTGCAGCACCTTCGTCTCTGTATTGGTAAACGAAGCAGCATCGAAGTTGTTGCATAAATCACAAAAGCAACACCTTCGTGTTGCCGCATGGAGGACCGTTACGACACGTCTTGCCGTGTTGGAGGAGTGCGACGATGGCAGCCCCACGCACAGCAGAGCTCATGATACTGCAATCTCGTAGCATTTTTCTTTAACAATCATTTTTCTTTCTTTCCTTGGAGTTGACCTTGAGGAGCACTATAAAAGTGGAATTACGTGATTAACGAATGAGTAACATCATGGAGAGCCTGAAAAATCAATTACACTGCTGATCATTCGTCCTCTGCGGACTATCCACTATTACAGAGAAAGGTTTGGCGGCTTGAAAAGCGGAACTGTGCGGACACAGAATTCCCACGAGCCTTCGAAATTATTCGATTATTCGACACAAAATCAAATCCACTTTTGAATAAATTCGAAAGTAGACTCATTTCGAATAGTCGAATTTCGAATAAATTCGAAAGTCGACTTTTTTCGAATAGTCGAATTTCGAATTATTCGAATTCAAATGTTTATTCGAATTTTTCATCCGAATACGTTATTCGGTCCAAAGCATATTGTCCACAGTCAGTGCGGGCGGCCTGCGATAACCGTGCAAGCGGGGTGCGCAATGGCCGTGCGACCCGCGCTGGCGGCGAGCGCTCGGACGGTGAGAATGTCTGATTAAGAAAACGGTTGCGTCATTCGAAAAGGCGGTGGCGCTGAATGGTGAGTTTTCTATTGTTATTGTTTGAATGTGTTTTTTTTTTGTGTTGATATGTATGTTTTCTTGATTTGCTTTTGTTTTTGTCTGCTTATTGGGTACAACAGCTTCATTAACTAATTTATTTATTATTTCAACAGTTTATTCGTCTGTTATTTTACTTACATTATTCTTTTAAATGTATGTTTTACCTATTACTTCCGGATAAGCTGTGCTACTCGAAGGTGGAGCTAGCTAAGTACTGCAAGATTCAGGTACGTGAAGACACGAGATGCCGCCAGTTGGGATGAGTTCAATGATTAAAAAAATAGAACAAATGACATAATAATGATATATTTAGGTATACACATAATTCCACAGATCTAAATAAATTAACACGGAGTTAATTTTCAGCAACTTTTACGCGCATGATAGATAAATTCGTGGACCGATGACATCCCGATTGGTAATGGTATTAGCTTCTCAGATAACACAGCAGCCCAATGGCAGCACGAACGCGTTTCTCCAGCAGTAACACTTCGGTTTCAAACCCCAAATTGGGCGTGGCCTTTCCCCCATTGCTGCCATCGTCCCCTCCATTGCTGCCATCGTCCCCCGGTTGCTGCTAAAATAGGGGAGCACGTTAATGGCAGCACATAAATCAAATCAGAGCTGGAACGCAGCCATATCCCGCGTTAGTCCTGCCATGGTAGCGGCAAGAACGGAGATATAGCTGCGTTCGTCCTGCTGGAATGGGTACAGAGTGACTCCGGAATGTCCAACGCAGCCCGAACACGTTTCTACAGCAGTCACACCGCGGAGTCAAGGCTTATTCTGTCGCCCCACGAGCTGCGTTCCCGTTTGAAAGGCTGCTATTT
>JARK01001374.1:140779-152321 GCA_000688135.1 Ancylostoma ceylanicum
AGTTAGTGGTGCGGACTTTTTCCGCGAAACGTGGATCTACTGGTGGGTCAGACCTCGATTCTGGGTGCTCTTGTTGTACTGTTGCAAAGTCGAGAACTGGCAGGGTACGATGAGGCGTTTGACCGTCTAGAGCACAGATCTAACAACTGGGGCCACTTTCAGACCTCTGACGACGACGGTTACGTTGAAACGTTAGGTCAATAAAGATCCACCGTAACAACCTGGTGCGACAGAAGCAAGTGATACAATTGAGCAACAATTAAAATGCCCAGGTTCAAAGACGGGCGAACATGGAAGCAGCAATGATTGTGTTCTTCCTTTGACACGAGCTCGCTCGTGTAGTAGATATATAATATAAACTTCAAGTATTTTGTTATCGGAGTGTTTATAGGAGCTATTGCATTCATGTGCTCACGAAGACTGGAGAAAGCGATGAAGCTCGCAGTCGCTGTGTCCCACGCTGGGAAGGAGACCTTGGCGCGGGACGCCTTCACCGCCACTTTGTAAAAGAAGCTTATGTATCATGAAAATTTTGTTCGTTGCGATAGATGGTTTGATAATGACTACCCTGTTGGACAGGAACGACTAGTTGGTCTGGCGAATTAGCCTGGCAAGTACGTAGGGAACATACTTGCGTCGAATAGTTATGAAGAAATTTCGAATTAGATATTCAAAGGTATTCAAACTAGTTATGGGTAACCCTCAAGAAGTAAGATACACCTGGTTTTCGTTCAATAACAAGAAAAAGAATCCTATTATATCAAAAACATAAGGTCGTCATGTCGCGGAAATGGGCCTGATACTGCACGTCGACTTTCACGTCGTTGTCGATACGCTGCGCCGCAGCAGACCTTCGAAAGTGGGCCCGAACTGCGTACGACTCAAATTTTGCTGATTCCTTATTGATTTTTATCCTTCTTCGTTGTTATTTCCGTTTTCGGTTGATGTTTCAAAGTTTCGTAGGTTGTTGTTGCTTGATAGCACTGTATTTTGGTAGGTAAGTTGCATTGCGTTGATAGAGTTCCGAGCTCTTTGACTATTAGAATAATGGCGATGTTTTTAACTGTATTCGTTCACCTACTTTCTTTCTCACAAAGTAATATTAAGGGTGATGGTTTCAGTGAAGAAGGATTCGAAGACCGAGATACAGGAAGCTTACCGTACGTATTCATGGTAATTTCTGCGCAGCATTTCTGCGAAATCTGCGAGCCAGCTGCGATGAATAGCGTAATTAACCTTTCAGACGTAATAGAAAAACAACGTCGATTGCTCAGCAGGCAACGATGATGCGTTTGTGCCTGATAGACTAGAAAGTCGATATATAATAGAAGGACATCAAAGACGGCGAAGCAGGTTCTGCTGCAGAAGCGAATGATCAAGTTGGGTAAATCCATGTGCATATTATGTTCGTATTTTTTTATGCCTGTTTGTTGATGAAGCGTGCTACTAGTGTTCTCATAGGGATGTCACTTATGAGAAGATGGCCCATAGTAATTCTATCGTGAAGCCAGTTGAGTTGGTTTCTCAAATGTTTGCCGGAGCGTGCTCGTACGATTTCAATTCGGCTGACATCCGTCGGTGTGGAATGGCCTGAATGGTTCCCTGTCGAACTCACAGCAAGCAGAAAATAGCGGCTAAGTTAAACATAGCCACACGTTAAGCCAACTTTCCAACCATCTAGTGAAACTTCTGGGAAATTGTGTTCGGACATGTGTAGAGTTATCACTATAGAGTAAAACTCATCTGTTTGTGTGTTTGTTGGTTATCGCTTATATCTCACAATCCAGCCGACAAAACACACATGAAACCTATACCGTTCGACTCAGAATTGTGCCCCGCAGTGCAACGTAAGGGTCTTTCGCCGTTTTTCCAGAAGTCGGTTTTATCGATTTTTGGCCCCTTATCCCCATCACTATAGAGTAAAACTCATCTGTTTGTGTGTTTGTTGGTTATCGCTTATATCTCACGATCCAACCAACAAACACACATGAAACCTATACCGTTCGACTCAGAATTGTGCCCCGCAGTGCAAAAAAAAAATCATTATTATCTGCGCAAAGCCCAGCTTCGCCGCGCTTCACGTAGATCACAATGATTTTTTTTTTGCACTGCGGGGCACAATTCTGACCCGAACGGTATAGGTTTCATGTGCGAATGTCTATGAATCGTTTACCACAGAAAAAAGCGGTTGTTTATTTATTGTTTATTCATTAACTTATTGGAATATAAGTTTTTATCAGTGGTTAAACTCTCAGGATTCTCTCTGTGGTCACTTCAGCGTTTTTGAAAGGGTTGAATGCGAAATTGAAGTTTCTGTGCGGAAGCGATTACGAACACACAAGTTGATTACATCCCTACAAGTGCTCCTACTCGCTTTCGGCGAGCCTCGCAAATGTCGGCTTTATCCGCTTTGTTGAAAATTATCGGTACGTAAGTACCGAAGTCCCGCGAAGCGGGCAAGTGCGAGACTCGCCGAAGGCGAGTCGAAGCACTTGTTTAAGTTATTCTCCAGCAACTTATTTGATTCTCCTCACTTCCCACACGATTTTTTTCAAGTAGTGTACTTTTTCTTGAGTATTTCCCAACCAAACACCGACTAGGCGTAAACTAATTCAGTCATTATTTGGACTAGTTCACCTCCTAATCGGATAGCTGCAGTGTTTTAGGCGCTTTTAACTGCTTTTGCTTCCATATTTCTTGCTTCATCCGATTGTAATGTGTCAAATGGGTTGTTTTGGTCAACGCACTGCTTGTTTTGTTGAATGATCTACTTCTATACGAGATTCCTACATTTCGTACATTTTGGAACATTTCTTCTCTTTTAGTGATGAACATAGACGTACTTTTGTCAATATGAGTGATTAGAGAGTCTTTTTGTGGTGATTTGTTTCTAATTGTTCATTGTAACTCAGATTCGAGGGAGATCCATGTTTTTTTTTTCTTGTCAAAAGTAGAAGACGGCAGCATGTACCCTAGCAGGCGTTCGATAACCTGAGCCGTTTCTCAAGCCATCCATCCTCGTCGCTCGTCTCAGGCGGCGGCGTTTTCCGTTCTCTCATACGCAAACTTTCTCGTTCGTCTCTATTTTTCCCATTAACTCACTTCTGGTGTTTTCTTACCTCTCAAAAAGCGGTTTCAAAGGTGATCCGTTCTCCAGGCCAATTTCAGACGAACGCATTCCCCATAGTGATCATTGTATGCGCAATGATGTCAGCAATTAGACAACTGCGCAAGTCACGATCCCTTAAAATTGGCGAGAAGTTTCAAAGGACGCAAATCCCCGTCTAGGTTTTAAAAATTAATTTCTACCTGGAATTTCGATGGAATCTTTTGCTCTTAATGTCATCTTATACGGAACTTCATGGAGAAAGTCACTGATAACTGCGCAACGTCCAGTTCTGTGAAGCTATCGAAATATTCAACGAAAATCGAGCTGGGACATCTTCTTCGTTAAGCTAAGCCCTGGTCCCGGCAAGAAAGCAATAAGCGTGTGCTAATTTCAGCTCCAGTGTTCCAGCTTCGAACGAACAATCTTATCTTCATTTTCTGAGCAATATTGGAAAAGTTCCGATTTAATCCATCTCAGAAGCAGCTTTCACTGTCTAGTATATGTGATCGTTCACTTTGTGGAACCCTATCTTAGCACTATCGAAGCTGTGGTTGCGGAAAAACCTCACTTTTCGGCCTAGACCACTTTCACATTTTTGAGTCACATCTCACCCTTATCGTACCTATGGTTATTGTTATGAAGAGGACGCCACTCCCTGAGGATCGTCATTGGAAAGGAGTGTAATTCAGTGCAAGTATGAGTGAGAGTAAAGAAGAGATCAAATGAGAGTTCATGTATTAGGTTGGTGCAAAAAAAATGGCGCACTTTTGCTCAAAACCATCTAATTTTCTCTGGACATTGTATGACATCCAGGTATGGCTACTTTCTTATAGAGCAGTGCAAGTCTTTCCATCCTGTAGGTATAGGAGATGTCGGCTGGAGTTAACAAACACGAAACATTTGAAAATTCCCAAAAATCTCGTTTTCAATTTTTTGAATTTGGAGGATTTTTCTCTAGTACCGCAAGCAGTACAGTTCTAGATACCTTCTTTGTATTTGGTTAGGATGTCATTACTTCCTCCCTAGTGAACTAAGGTGCAAAGACTTCATTGTTGGAGAAATATGGATGAGCCCTTCTTGAAGCATTTTCCTTGCTATTCCGAGGATTCTGAGAGGATGATCCTTTCCAAGCTACTTTTTTAAGAAGAGCACATCTATCAATGTTTCGTCCTGTTATTTGCTCCAGAAAGTCGCGAACAGTCTGCAGGAAAAGCGCTCGAAATAGTGAAAAGCTCATTTTCTGTAACTCAACATTGGCCAAACTTTGATTCCGAGAGCTGTCCTAATTTTTGATGACTGTGCTAGAAAACGCTCAAACAGCCGTAGTATTTTCCAGAAAAATATCCGTATTTGAGACACTTTCCCAGCTCTCAAATCCTCAATCCCTCGAGAAAAATTTGCTAAAGTTAACGACCTGAGAACGAAAATCTCCTTGTTCTTCGTTTCTCAGTCTTCCGAGTTCTCTGCGCAGGACCTCAAGGACCTGCTCATGCTATGAACAATCATTCCTGTTAATCAAAGGAATTAGATCGTCGAGAGGATAGAGATTACCGTTGATTAAAGTTATGGGAAAAAATAAAGTCAACGCAAAAACGCGCCATTTTTTGCACCAGTCTAGTAGTTAGGAGCGTCGTGAAGGCGGGAGGAAGTCAGGTAAAAAATGCGTGATCAACACCTGGTACGAGACAGCTTGTCAAGGGAGTTGCTTAAAGACAGCACTCACACTCAAAAACGACATCAATTTTCCCATGAAATTCTACTTTGATGGATACACTTGTGCTCTCAACAGAAGAAATCATCCAGAAGATCCAAGTTTCTGAGAAATACTAAGTTGTACATTGTCAGGATGAACCCACACGGACGAGATCTATCTCCGCAGATTTGTACAGTGGCGGCGGTGCGGCGGATCTTCATCATGGGAAAATCCTGATCGATGTCATATTAACTGATAAATACAGCCAACGCACGCCGCGCGCGATCAAAGGGAACGGGGCGGGGTTGAGCATAGTGGGCGCCTTTGTACATGCGTTCGAACTTGATTACTCGAGTACCTGAATGATTTGGAATGATTCTTTTTGCGGTGACGCTCTATTGAATTGCAGTTTCAAAATTAGCAGAAAAGCAGGAAAACTTTTTTGAGCGTGAGTGCTGCCTTTAAGGAGGAAGGCGGTATGAAATCTTCAAAATATGTACAAGACCTGGAAATACGAAGGGAGAATACGAAAACCGCAATTTCAAGTGTCGTACTTATATGGGAATAGCCACGGAACCTTCTGTCTCTCACAGGGCAAGTCAGATGGTTGTCAGTCCACCTCACCGCTTCCATCCACTGCGCGTACTACAGCATCCAACAACGACTTGCTGCTCCTTTACATCACTTCACTTCAACCAAACTTGCGCTTCTCTCACCGAAAGGATCCGCTGTCATTGCTGATTGTTGTTGCTCATTGCTCTTCGATTTATTTATTTATTTATTTATTTATTTATTTATTTATATTTATTTATTTATTTATTACACCACAAGTGCGCTAACGAATGAAAGTTCATGTTAAAGCAAAAATTAGTAACACAGTCGAGGAACTTCCAAGTAAATTAAAAGGCATAGGAAATGATGCACAAAAAAGTTATAAGCTGTGTGTTATGCTCAGGCCCATGAAAATGGTTCACCAGCGTCCATTTGTTTTGCTCACAAGAGAGGAAATCATTTATATTACTTGTATGAAATCAAACGATGTGACGCTAAATGTCGCTAGGGATAGCGCCACTTTCCGCGAGCGAATGGCATGCACAGGAAATCTTTCGGTTAGGGGTTCCCTATAGCTAAAAGTCCAGTGCAGGATTACCTCTCGACGAAACACTAAAATGAGCTACTACTTTTGTATACAGTATGTGTGTATAGTGGTGTAGAGAGCGGCTAGTTACTGGTTGCTAGTTTGATGAGGCTGGCACAATCCAGATTTTCAGTGATGTTCTACGACCAAGAATCTACTCATATACTTTAATAAAGTAAGTTTACAAGTAGGTGAGAAGATCACCCTCTTCTTCACTCCCACTCATCCTCATATAGAACTCCATTCTCTCCCTATTGACGGTTCTCATTAAGTTCCATATAACGCTACCTCCTGTTCAGGGAGAAAGGTGGAACGAGCATATCTACATCCCCTTTTTTTTTATTTTCTTCTTAGTCCTTCTTCTTGTCATTCAACACGAACTGGGTATGGACTACTTCATGCGTGTTATCCAGAACTAGTATCTACCTAATTTGAATAACTTTTTAATCTCTAATTCAAATTTCCCTCATGATTATTCGACACAATCATGTTCCCTACGTACTTGCCAGGCCAATTCACCATATCCGAGCCAACTGGTCATTTCAATCCAACAGGTTAGTCATTCTAAAACTATCTATCGAAACGAACACTCAGTTACTAAACATGAATAGCTATATGACCTAGTCGAATCTCCAAAATTTTCGTAATATATGACTTTCTTTTGTAAGACGTTGGTTACGCTTGTGGAAATGTATGCTATTTCTAGCACCACATTTACAACAAAAAAGACACATCCTACATTGAGCAAATTTAGTTTTCGAGAAGTTACTTTTCAAGGAGCTCGAAGTTAAGTAAAGAAGATAGAAACGGTATCAAAAAGCACACATTCAAACAACATACAAGAGGCTTTGCATTTATTCAAAATGTCGCAGAATCACCAACTGCATAATTCCAAAACGATTCCAGAAATATGACCTGATTCCAAAATGTGACAATGGCGGAAACCAGCTAACCAAGTCACTAAACAAATGGATTTCTTGTAAAATAACAAGAAGGAAAAATTATTGACCGATAAACCAAGAGATAGATACTGTTTTTACTGATCGATAACCGTTCACTTTTTTTCTACGAGCAACCAATGCTCACCATAAAGAGTTTGGTTAGTTGAAAGTCATGAAAGTAACCGATACAAATTTAGATCCCGCCAAAGTTTTTGAAATTTTTTCAGCGCTAAGGAATGACTACTTCACGGAAGCAAACAATAGTTTGGTAGGCCTGTCAAGCCTGGACTATGGAATGATGTTTTGAAGGACATCACATCCGAATGTGGAAGTGAGAATAGTCGAAAGATTGAGTGGCACCTCAGATTTCGCTTCACTTACCCACGTTTGAGGGTATTTTCAAAACGTTGATTTTTACAAGTATGTATTTGACTTGTTACAACAGAAGCTTTATCTGAAGCCGTTACATGAAGTCAGGAGCACTTCTACCGCTGATCACTGTTTAAAGTTGTACAACATGCGGAAGAAAATTCGACTTTTTCTTGTCGATGGTCTTCCAAATTTCTTCTGAGTAGAAAATTGAGGAATACTGAGCAAGTGATGCGATAGTGGATGCGTTATGAGCAACACTTTGAAAAGAATGAACATTTTACCTCTGAAAACCCTGATACTGTTGAGAGGTACGAAGGTAGCGGCCATTTATGTTTCTTCAACCTAAAAATTAATAAAAGTATAAGTCCTAGGGCATATCTTGAAAAGGTGAAAACCGTGATTTAAAATAGGTCAGCCTTTTCTTCCAAAGGTTCCAGCAAGCTTTATTCTGCGCGTCGGGAAGGACTCGATTTTGGAGCACAGCACACTTATTCATCTTTATACATCTTCACTTTTTCCCATCTCCTCCATTGCTTGCGCCGATGGGTCAACCTCAGTAACATGGCAAAACTCTCTGAAACGCTTCCTATACATGACTGATATTTTACACAGAACTCACGTCAAGAAATACAAATTTATTCCGATTTTGTCTCACGAAAATACACAGAATAGAAATAGAACCATGCTGACGTAAATAAATCATGAATCACATGACCGTAGTGTGACCAGATATCAAGTAACGGAAGGAACAAGTGAAAATAGGTAACATTAAACAAAATGCAAGGAGACGAGGAGGAATAGCTGCTCAAGTGAGGAACGTTTTGCTCCGGTTGTTTTCGTCATATATGGCGAGTGGTGTGGACAGCGGTCGAACCACCCGTTCTCGATGCACTGGTAAATAAGAAAGTTTAATAACATCGGCAATAAGTCAAAACAAACAAGCTGTACCCTTCGTTAAGGATCCGCTGGACGGCACGTTGTCGTATCTGCTCATTTCAAGGAGTGGACTTTCTCTGCTGTCGCTCGACCACTCCTCAACAGGACTGGACCGTTCATATAAGGGCTTTTCTGTTTCCGTCGTGAATTCTTTCGTATCTGAGCTTATGAGGTGAAAACGTCTGTATATTGATCATTACGATAATTATTTTGGAAAATCGAGAGTGCAGCGGCACTCAAGGGCTCATTTATTTAGGGGCACTCAAGGGCTCATTCCAGATTTACCTGGTTGTCCTTGTCGGAACATGACCCGTTTTTCGCGATGCTCAGGTAACCCTCGCGAACTTGGACTGCTGCTGACGCTGTTGCCAGCACTCTCCCTCCTAAAGCACTGGTAATGTATTTGGTGAAATGCCCACTATGGTAAACCAGCAATTCAGGGTGAGGTCGTAAAGCTGAATATCAAAAAAAAACTTAAGGAATTCTCCATGAAGGACAATTTTGCTGCGACTTCCTTCGTTCTAATCATTTTATTCTGGTGAAGCAATTATGAATTACTAGGTTGATGCATAATTATCCAAGCGATTTTAGCGCTCATCTTGTTTTCTATAAAGGTATTTTCCAAGAATGGATATGTGGATGACGTACTCATATTCCTTACACTTCTCCGTACAACTGCGGAATCTATCAGACAACACTATCATCCACAGTAATGGTCACTTCGTCGGATTTCCACTTGAAGTTTCAAAATGACCGCTTTGCCGCGGACACATTTGCGGAATTGAACGCCATAGCCCAACAGAAATAAATAAAATTATCTACATGCATTTTCATCAAATGAATAATGGGGAACATTAGTGTAGAGAAAGAGCTAGCAAAGCCTCAATTTCAACACGCAAAAAACTAGCAGGAAAAAGCACCGGATAATCACGCACCAACGTAGTAAGATCACCTGATATGAAGAAACGAAATCTTAGAAGATAATTCGTTAAAAATTACCGTGCTGACTGTGGTGTTAGGAAAGCCTTGTTGGGGAAATATGGATCCTCGGACAGATGCGACACAACCGACGCCGTGACAGAGTCTTGCATGATCTAGATATAGAGCAGCGTAGAGGAAATATTATTAAGATGAAAACACCACATGAGTCCCGTGCTTAGCTACAATCGGAAAATCGGCATTTTGATTAGTATGAAGTGTCATACACTGTGAAAAATTCTGAATCATTCTTCATTCTATGAATCAACATTTACGGAGTAGTTCCATAGAGGCCATCCAGCGCCTATCATTTTGCGGTTCCTGAGCGATGGTGGTCCTATGGGGCACGACTGTACTTGGACCCTTCTCGGAGAAACCGTACGTGTGTGCACTATTCTTGGGATCGAATAAAAAGCGAATAACTTTGTTACTTAAATTAGTAATGAAGGAAGCAATGAAAGCATTCAGACATTCAAGACCGACAAAACTCTAAGGATCTTCTTGTGTTTCACACAACACTATATTGGTCTCTAGTGTTGAAACACTCGAACTTTGCACTTATTCAAAATCAAATATTTTGACTTTTGAATATCGAATATTTCGAATAAATCGAAAATTCAAATGTTCGTGCATTAGAGAACAATACTGTGTTGTAAGCAAGACAAGGAAGGCCATAGGGCATACTCATTTTCGAATACGTGAATGTTCAAATTGCTTCCTGTATTGTTTGTTAAATTAACAAAATTACTCGGTTTTTATTCGGCACCAAGTATGGTGTGCACCCTTGTAGACGCGTAGAAGGACCGCAGCAGTAGTGCAAATGGACCGCAAAAGGGGCGCAGAAGAGCCGCAAGTCACCGATCGGTCTTTCTGCTGTTCTGCTGCGGTCCTTCCGAAAGTTGGACTGAGGAGAAAATGCTGCGCACTTTAAACTAGAAATTTTTGATAGCATCGAAAACTATCCATATTGCTGAAATCATTTTGTGTTTTTATAAAGCTTCTCCGCTTCATCAGACTAACCATGCTAGGGTCGTTAGCCCCCCCCCCTATAACTTCTTCCTATTCATTCTCTTTTACTAGCGCCCCTTCGGGACGCTAGAACGTGGGGTGGGGCAGCCACTTGAGGTTCGAGCAGAAGTTTTAACTGAAGAATTCTTCAGAAAATTCACAGAAGAGCAAAACAATTCGTTAATTGGGCTCAAATGCAAAAATCTTATGATTTCTTTTACCAATCTTCCCGCCCTGCTAACGTTGACCTTCCAGTCTTCTTCTGGTATTAGCCTTGCTTGAAAAATTTCCATCACACGCCAAGTTACTTCCCGGTGCATGAATATTTCCAGACGCTTGTGTTTTTTTCTGTCGGTGCACATCTTACATGCATACGAACCTGCCATGGTCAATCACTCCCAGCTCTGCGCGGGAAATTTCTTCAAATGAATAGTCAGTCCTTCAAACATCTCAGAGGATGTGGTGTTTGTCGATTGAGACATAAATGAGAATGAGTACGAGAGTTGGCAGCAAAAATACGATCATATGAAAGTGAGCACAACTGAGCGCTGGAGCTACNTGTCGGTGCACATCTTACATGCATACGAACCTGCCATGGTCAATCACTCCCAGCTCTGCGCGGGAAATTTCTTCAAATGAATAGTCAGTCCTTCAAACATCTCAGAGGATGTGGTGTTTGTCGATTGAGACATAAATGAGAATGAGTACGAGAGTTGGCAGCAAAAATACGATCACATGAAAGTGAGCACAATTGAGCGCTGGAGCTACCTTCAGGAAACATAGGTCTGGCTGCGTAGGACTAATACTACTCCAACCACGTTCACGTGCTAGTGAACCCTCGTTCCGTTGGTGGACCCGTCGCATGGCGATTTCCCAACAATAGAAAACCCGTTCTTCACAATCAAACTGGCGTTTTTCTCACTATCCGACCATAACGGACTTAACCTCCATCGGGGGAACCAGTATTCTGGCGTTTCCTCACTCCTCCATCGGCAGACCTGTATCCTGGCGTTGTTCGCACTGTTCTTCCAAGGCGGACCCGTATCCTTAAGCTTTCTCCACTGATTTGCCAACGCAGAGCAGTATCCTGCCTTTTCACCACTGCTTTACCAAGGCGGACCGGCATCCTTGAGTTTTCATCACGGCTTGGCCAAGGAAGACACGCAAATGGCGTTTTCCGCATTGCTTGGCCAGGGCGGATCTGGATCCTGGAATTTTCCCCACTGCCTGGCCAAGCCGGACCGGATCCTGGGGTTCTCCTCACTGCATGACCAAGGAGGGCCTGTACCCCAACGTTCACGCCACTGCTTCGACTGGCGTTTCCACTAAGGCGGACCCTATCATAGCGTTTCTACCACTGCTTGGCC